>CM067168.1:163303909-163315355 GCA_034093135.1 Erigeron breviscapus | reverse complement strand
CTTCATTATTTTCAGCCAATTTGATTTCAGCACCAGTGATCCTTCTAGCATCAGCCCTGAAGTTTAACATTTCATTGTATTTTTCTTTCAGCTTGGCTTGCTGGATCAATGCTTCAGTTTCCTTGGACACTCTCCTTTGCTCTACAGCAGATTGGAGTTCTTGACGATTGATCTTTCGAGAAGTGTCCAGGGGAATGAAATTGCTTACATCAGCATCTTTAATTGCTTTGATTTGTCTGGCAGTCAATTTTGGTAAACCAGTAAGTCTTTTCCTGTACTCTATCTCCAGAGCACCAGCATTCTTTCTGATCTTTTTCTGGAGACTTACCAGTTCATCCTTCCTTTGTCTGATGAGTTCTGGTACACTCACGCCATAAATAATTGAATCATAGACTTGCTCTTCTTCAGCGTAGAATGAGCGTACATGAACATCATCCAATAAACTCAAACATTGATGAACTCTGGGGTCATCCTTCATCTTTTTATACACTTCAATATTAATGCCTAACCTGCCAGCATTGTAAGAATCCAGAGTACCCATTGTTGCCATCTCCCTTTGATGGGCCAGCAGTTCATCTTTTTGATTTCTTTTGAAAATCTCTATCATGATGCATTCTTGTTCAAGCTTCTTAGATGTTTCATCATCAGCATCTTCAACAGTTTGCTCTTCCTCTCCAGATTCCATTTGTTGTTTTCCCTTAACTAACTTCAGAGTTGATGGAATATCTGGGAAGGACTCAAACTGGGGCTCACTGGCTTCAGTACCAGTAGCTTCTTCAGTTAGCCCGGCTTCAGTGCCATATGCTCTTTGTCTTTCAGTTAGCCCGGCTTCAGTGCCATATGCTCTTTGTGACATGTGCTTCAGTGTTTGGTCACCAGACGACTTTTCCCCCTTGGAATGATCACCAGTCCTTGACTTGAGATCATTCCATAATTCTTCAAGCATAAGTTTGTCCAGTGCACCAAATGTTGTACCTGCTACTGGAGTTGTTTCAGTCACAACTTTCTTAAGTGCCTGCACTTCCTTCTGAACATTTGCAACAGCTTTAGGCAAGTGTTTTGGCAACTTTTCATCCAGTAAGTTGTCTACTTGGGGTAACACCCCATCATGAATGCTACGAAGAACAGTCTCAGAAACTTCTTCACATATTTCTTTCAGCATATTGTTTCTGAACTTCCTTGTACATGCATCACTTATTGTGCTGACAACTGCATCCTGGTCCAGTGTGGGTCTTGTCTCCAGAGAACTGACCCTGAAAACCAAATTCTGAACATCTTCTTTCAGACCTGCCAGTTCACCAGTGACTGCAGTCTGAACAGAACTAACCAACCTAGTCTCTAATCCCTGGACTGCCATTTTGATCTTTTCAGTGTTGTTATTTGTGGCCAGTACCAGTTCATCAAGCTTCTCATAAACCAGTTTCTCATTCCCAGCAAAGACATTCATCTCAGAAGCAAGGTTATTTGATAATAAAGATTTGAAGTCTGAAATAACCTGAGATGAAGTCTGGAGTGATCTCTCCAGGTCCGCCACCTTACTTAAAAGGCCTTGGACCTCGACAGAAGATGAAGTAGAGAGACCACTGGGAGGTTCAAGAGTTGAAGGTATTCTGGTCATTAGAGGAACTTGTGCCCAGTCCTCTTCAGTTGCAGCTTCAGATGTTGCAACTGGTGACTTCGGCGCACGAGGTGGAGGTTGAGATTGTGAAGGTTGAGTGGTTGCTGGAGTGAAGTATTGAGTGTGTTCTGGAATTGAAGGTGGTGGTGGTGGTGGCATGTTTGATTGTGGTGGTGGCATTTCTGGTGGAGGTGTTGGCATTTCTGGTAGATTTTCTTCTTCTTGTACATCTTCACCCAGAAAATTCATGTTAACATCAAAGCCTTCAGACATTGGGGAGTCAACATCATCCCATTCTGGAGTAGTCCCAACTGTCTGTTCACCAGGCTGTTCACCAGTTTCTACATGAACCTGTTCACCAGCCTCTACATTCAAGTCTAGTGGAGCCTCTTGCTCACCAGAAACATGTTCATCAGTCTGAACATCTTCTTCAACTTCCTCAACTACCTGCTCAACAACCTCTTGTTCAAAAATTGGTGATCCATCTAGATTCATAACATCACCAGGATGTCTTTCAGGATTCACCTGAAGTCCAGCTCGCATCAGACGCCTATTAGTTCTAGGTCGTCTGGAAGGTTCAACAACTTCTGTACCTTGACCTTCTGGAGCAACTTGTCTAATGGGCTGTACAGCTTCAATGATCTGTATATCATCACCAGATGGTCCTTCAACAGCTTGACCTCTATCTGGACCCATTTCAGCTTCTTCCCTTTGGAAGGAAAGCATGGACTGAGGAATATCTACCTCATCCAGTGGAGATCTGAGGTTGACCAGGTCCCTCATGTACTCACTCATAGAAAAGTGAGTAGTATCCATATCATACTGGTCTCCAAGAGCATTTTTAAACATTAGAGAAAGGAAACGAATATAAGGAACAAACGATTTTCTTCCTTTCACTCTAAGTCGCTCAACCAAGTCATCAAAAAGAATCTGGGCAAAGTCCACCCTAAGCCCAAACCATAAGCAGTAGGCAATCTGGAGGTGAGTTTGATTGATCTGGTCTAACCCTCCATAACTGCCTCCCAGATACTCAACAATATGGGTGAAGAAATATCTCCATGAGTCTGACATCTTGCTCATGTAGATAGTCCCTTTCCTGGATAGCTAGCCATGCTCATCCAAGATATCCGTGTGCCACATCAGCCTGCATACTTCCCTTGTATTTATACCAGTGGGAAGCTCAATAGGCAACTCATTCTGTTCATGATAGTTCAACTGGAGAACAGACTTGAGAAGACTATCTGTGAAACCAAGGGATCTGGTACCTCCCTTGAGAGTATAATTGATCGATGAAGTTTCATCGTCATATTGAGCAGTGTACCAGAATTCACATAGGTACTCGTGGTACATCCTTCCTGGATTTAATGTTAACGCACCATATAATGGGCAAGAGAGAAAGAATGAGTTTAATCTCCCAATAATCGATTGGGCATCATGAACACTGGACAGAGAGAGTCTTGCCATCCAGTTATTCATATTGATTTTAATGGCATTTGCCTCAAGATTGATATGAGGTGCCCTTTCAACATTACCCGAAGGAGCATATTCAGCGGCAAGGAGATTTTTGAGTGATTTTGACTGTCTAGGTGCCATTTTATACATAATAAATGAAGATGAAATTGAATATATATAGAGTAAATATGAGAGATGACGATGATTGGAAAATGAATGAAGAATTAATGAAGGAATTGAATATAAATGGAGTAAATAAGAGAGATGATGATGATTGGAAAATGAATGAAGAAGTAAATGAAGGAATTTGAAAGATTTGGGAGTAAATATGTTCGAAGTAAATGCAATTGAAATTGAAAGTGGGTATTTATAGGAGAGACAATGTGGAACTCAAACGGTTTATTTGAAATTATCAAATAAAGTTTTTGATCGGGTTCTGAGATCCGCATTAATTACATCACATCATACATAAATGCATGACGGTTTACAGCCCACAAACAGTAACAAGTTGTACTTTTTGTTTTCCCAAAGTAAAAAGACCATCATTACGTTGAAAAATTTACATGCCACGTAGGAAAAATATCTCCAAAAAGATTTGCTTATGTGGCACACACAATGACCAAGTATTTAGAAAATATTATGACATATTTCAGTGCATCTGGAGGTTGACTGGACACTCCAGTATCACTGGTGGATTAGTCCAGTGAACATGTACTGATGGTACACTGGAGGGACACTCCAGTAAAGTACTAGTGAAAACCATTTTTGAAAGACTGGTAACCTCAAACTTGCACGTCAACTAATTCAGAGAAATAAGAGGGATACATTTACAAGGAGACATAAGTCACCTCAAACACGCACTTCAACTTGTCCAGTTACCAGTGAGAGGGACATATTTACAAAGCACCAGTAACATTTTCTGAAGAGTTTGTCTAGTGAGAAAATAAATTAATAAATTCCCCCTGAACTTAAAATATTTTAAATAGAAAAATATCTTTCAAGTCTTTCCCTGGAATGTTGTTCCAGAAATCTAATAATGCAAAGATAGTACACAAAGGCGTTCAATATCTGAGCAATCACCAGATTTAAGGATTTAACATTCCCAACTCACCAACAAGATATTCAAAAGTTTTGACATCCAGAGGTTTGGTAAAAATGTCAGCGAGTTGTTTGTCAGTGGAAATAAAATGGAGTTCAATGTTGTTTTTCATAATATGATCACGAATGAAGTGATACCTTAGATCAATGTGCTTCGTTCTGGAGTGTATGACTGGATTGTTTGAGATAGCAATGGCACTGGTATTATCACAAAAGATTGGAGTTTTTGAATATTTAATACCATAATCAAGCAACTGGTTCTTCATCCAGAGTATCTGAGCACAACAACTGGCTGCAGACACGTATTCAGCTTCAACAGTGGACAATGAAACTGAAGTTTGCTTCTTACTGGTCCAGCTGACCAGTTTACCACCTAGGAAATGACATCCACCAGTTGTGGATTTCCTATCTATCTTACAACCTGCATGATCTGAATCTGAATAACCCATTAGATCCATGCCTGAGCCTTTGGGATACCAAAGACCTAGACTGGGGACACCTTTAAGGTACTTCAGTATGCGCTTTACAGCAAGCATATGAGATTCTTTAGGATTAGACTGATATCTGGCACATAAACATGTTGAAAACATAATATCTGGTCTACTGGCAGTTAAATACATCAGTGAACCAACCATGCCTCTATAGACAATGGTGTTCACTGGTTTTTCATCTGGATCGGAGTCCAGTGTCAGTAGTGCAGAAATTCGAGTTGGTTTAGATGGTGAAGAGTTCATATCAAATTTCTTTAAAAGATCTTTAACATATTTCTCCTGATTAATAAAAATGCCATCTTTGTTTTGTTTAATCTGGAGTCCAAGAAAATATGTTAGTTCATCCATCAAACTCATCTCATATCCAGTTGACATTATTTTCGAAAATTTCTTGCACATGTTTTCATCAGTAGACCCAAAAATAATATTATCAACATAAATTTGTACCATTAACAGATTACCTTTTTCATGAAGAATATATAAGGTATTGTCAATTGCACCTCGTTTAAAACCATTTTTCAACAAATGTTTAGTCAGAGTGTCATACCAGGCACGTGGGGCTTGTCTGAGGCCATATAGCGCTTTTTCCAGACGATATACCCAATGTGGATGCTTTTCATCAACGAAACCTGGTGGTTGTCTGACATAAACTTCTTCTTCAAGCTTTCCGTTCAAGAAAGCACTATTTACATCCATCTGGTAGACCTTGAACTGATGATAAGCAGCGAATGCTAAGAATATTCTAATCGCTTCAAGTCTAGCCACTGGAGCAAATGATTCATCAAAGTCGACATCTGACTGGCAGTAGCCTTGTGCTACCAGTCTGGCCTTGTTTCTGATTACGTGGCCATCTTCATAAACTACCCATCTTGTTCCAATTAGTTCTTTCTTTCCAACTGGGAAAGGAACCAGATACCAGACCTTGTTCCTTTCAAACTGGTGAAGCTCTTCTTGCATAGCAGTCACCCAGCTTGGATCTTCCATAGCCTCGTCAATCTTCTTGGTTCCATCAAAGATAGAAAACTAACGTATAAGCATTGATTACTGGAGGCTCTTCTGGTCTGAACTCCTCTAATGGAGTCACCTATGATCTGATCAATAGGATGAGCTTTTGTCCATCTGGAGTACTGACCAGGATTGTTACAGACAACAATATCAGTGCAAGAATTCAGTTGAGTCTCCTCTGGAGTTGCTTCTGGAGGAGGATCTTGCCAGACTACTTCAGTATCTTCATCTGAGTCATTTAAATCACGATTTGCATCATGAAATTCTTCATTTGAAGGCATTTCCTGAAGTACTGGTTCAGTTTGGAATTCTTCATAAGAAGACATTTCTGGTCTATTCTCAACTGACACTGATACTGGGGGAGTAGTACGAACATCTGATCCAATATTAATTTCAGAGGGCAGTTTGAAATTAATAGAAGGATAGAATGGAGTACTACTGGAGAGTTTCTTTTTCTGAACAGGTTCCAGATCAGGATGACTGGAAACTGTGTCTTTTGAATCTTCAGTTTTGTCGTTTATAGGATCAGATTCACAAAAGACAATTGGAGTTACTGGGGGAGTGTCAAGGGTTGGCTTCTTGTTGATTGCAGCATTTGATTCATCAAATGTGACATGAATTGACTCATGGACCTTCTCCAGTCTCTTGTTGTAGACTCTGAAAGCCTTGCGAATGGCTGAATAGCCTAAGAAATACCCTTCATCAGCTTTGGCATCAAATTTGACTAGACATCCAAAAACGTGAAAATAACCAATATTTGGTTTTCTATTTCTTAAGACTTCATAGGCTGTCTTTTTGTGTCTTTTGATGTACACTGATTGATTCTGGGTGTGGCAAGCAGTTGCAATTGCTTCCGCCCAGAAACTAGTAGACAGGCCAGATTCAGCAAGCATACTCCTGGCAGCTTCTATCAGCGTTCGATTCTTCCTTTCCACCACTCCATTTTGTTCTGGAGAGCGGGCTGATGAGAAATTCTGGGAGATGCCAGTGTCAGTACAGAATGACTCCAGAGTTGCATTCTGGAATTCTGTTCCATTGTTACTTCTTAACTGACACACTTTTTGACTGTACTTGAGCTCAATTTGCTTGATAAGACTGATGATTTCAGCAGCAGCTTCACTTTTAGACCTCAGAAAGATCACCCAACAATATCTGGAGAATTCACCTACGATCACCAGGGTGTATCTTTTACTAGCACGAGTCTGAACATTCACTGGACCACCAGGTTTCGTTGATGAAAAGTATCCACATTGGGTATATCGTCTGGACAAAGCGCTTTATGGCCTCAGACAAGCCCCACGTGCCTGGTATGACACTCTGACTAAACATTATTGAAAAATGGTTTCAAAAGAGGTGCAATTGACAATACCTTATTTATTCTTCATGAAAAAGGTAATCTGTTAATGGTACAAATTATGTTGATGATATTATTTTTGGGTCTACTGATGAAAACATGTGCAAGAAATTTTCTAAAATAATGTCAACTGAATATGAAATGAGTTTGATGGGTGAATTAACATATTTTCTTGGACTCCAGATTAAACAAAACAAAGATGGCATTTTTATTAATCAGAAAAAATATGTTAGAGATCTTTTAAAGAAATTTGATATGAACTCTTCACCATCTAAACCTACTCCAATTTCTGCACCACTGACACTGGACTCCGATCCAGATGGTAAACCAGTGACACCACTGTCTATAGAGGCATGGTTGGTTCACTGATGTATTTAACTGCCAGTAGACCAGATATTATGTTTTCAACATGTTTATGTGCCAGATATCAGTCTAATCCAAAGGAATCTCAAATGCTTGCTGTAAAGCGCATACTGAAGTACCTTAAGTGTGTCCCCAGTTTGGGACTTTGGTATCCCAAAGGCTCAGGCATGGATCTAATGGGTTATTCAGATTCAGATCATGGAGGTTGTAAGATAGACAGGAAATCCACTACTGGTGGATGTCATTTCCTTGGTGGCAAACTGGTCAGCTGGACCAGTAAGAAGCAAACTTCAGTTTCATTGTCCACTGCTGAAGCTGAATACGCATCTGCAGCCAGTTGTTGTGCTCAGATACTATGGATGAAGAACCAGTTGCTTGATTATGGTATTAAGTACTCAAAGACCCCAATCTTTTGTGATAATACCAGTGCCATTGCTATCTCGAACAATCCAGTCATGCATTCCAAAACGAAGCACATTGATCTCAGGTATCATTTTATCGTGATCATATTATGAAAAACAACATTGAACTCCATTTTATTCCCACTGACAAACAACTCGCTGACATTTTTACTAAACCTCTGGATGTCAAAACTTTTGAATATCTTGTTGGTGAGTTGGGAATGTTAAACCCTTAAATATGGAACCTTGGTATTGAACGCCATTGTGTACTACTGAGGATCTTTGATTTAAAGATTTATAAATTTATGACTGCTCAGATATCGAACGCCTTTGTGTACTATCTTTGCATTAATAAATTTCTGGATCAACATTCCAGGGAAAGACTTGAAAGATATTTTTGTTCTTAAAAATGTTTTTAGTTCAGGGGGAATTTATTAATTTATTTTCTCACTGGACAAATTCTTCAGAAAATTTTACTGGTACTTTGTAAATGTGTCCCTCTCACTGGTAATTGGACAGATTGAAGTGTGTGTTTGAGGTGACTTTTGTCTCCTTGTAAATGTGTCCCTCTCATTTGTCTGTATTAGTTGACGTGCATGTTTGAGGTCACCAGTCTCTTTCAAATGGTTTTCACTGGCATGTAAATTTTTCAAAGAAATGATGATCCTACGTGGCATGTAACTTTTTTTAAAGATATTTATCTTATAATCCTACGTGGCATGTAATTTTTTTAAAGATATTTATCTTATAATCCTACGTGGCATGTAAATTTTTCAAAGAAATGATGATATTTTTACCTTGGGAACACAAAAAGTGCAACTTGATACTGTTTGTAGGCTGTAAACCGTCACACATTTATGTGTGATGTGATGTAATTAATGCGGATCTCAGAACCCGATCAAAAATTTTATTTGATAATTTCAAATTAAACCATTTGAGTTCCACATTCTCTCTCCTATATATACCACTTTCAATTTCATTTGCATTTACTTCGAACATATTTACTCCCAAATCTTTCAAATTCCTTCATTTATTTCTTCATTCAATTCCAATCATAAATCATCTCTCATATTTACTCCATTTCCATTCAATTCTTCATCAAATCTGTTGGTGAGTTGGGAATGTTAACCCTTAAATCTGGAACCTTGGAATTGAACGCCATTGTGTACTATCAAGGACAATCCAGTCATGCACTCCAAGTCGAAGCACATTGATCTCAGGTATCACTTCATTCGTGATCATATTGTGAAAGGCAACATTGAACTCCATTTTATCCCCACTAACAAACAACTCGCTGACATTTTTACTAAACCTCTGGATGTCAAAACTTTTGAATATCTTGTTGGTGAGTTGGGAATGTTAAACCCTTAAATCTGGAACCTTGGTATTGAACGCCATTGTGTACTATCAAGGATCTTTGATTTAAAGATTTATAAATTTATGACTGCTCAGATATTGAACGCCGTTGTGTACTATCTTTGCATTAATAGATTTCTGGATCAACATTCCAGGGGGAAGACTTGAAAGATATTTTTGTTCTTAAAAAAATGTTTTATTTTTCAGGGGGAATTTATTAATTTATTTTCTCACTGGACAAAATTCTTCAGAAAATATTACTGGTACTTGTAAATGTGTCCCTCTCACTGGTTAGATAGGTTGAAGTGCATGTTTGAGGTGACTTTTTGTCTCCTTGTAAATGTGTCCCTCTCATTTGTCTGTATTAGTTGACGTGCATGTTTGAGGTTACTGTGAGGTCCCTGAATACGATGGTTAACCTTGAAAGTGTAAAATACAACAAGTCTAATAATCACTAGAATGGACTAGTATTACTCAAATATAAATGCAAGTATATAGATAAAGTAATACATGACTTAAAGCAATAAACAAGTAAAGTGGAACATTATGTATTTTTCAAGGTGTATTTTATTTATGATGTTAAATAAAATACAATGTTGTGCGGAATCAAGATAATACAAATAAGTATGTATCCTAACAACCTATGAATTACAAATGATCTATATTTGTCAAAACTCTTTTGGATCGAGATACTTAAAGTTGTGAAGTATCCCTGTTTAAGATCGAGAGTATTTAGACAAATTCACTCTAATGCTAAATGTATGCTTTAAAGTATTTTTCTCAAATAAATGACTTTGTATTTATAGGCAACAAAATTCACCAGTGAATTTTGTGCCGTACAAATATGGTTGCATGCATTTAATGAACCGACAAGAACATTAAATGCATTGGTTAAGGTACAAGGATAAAGTCACATCAATATGACTTTATTCTTTTAACCAACCACCTTTACACACGTATAAACTTTGGTAAAGAACAAGTGGAATGTCTTTTGGAAAGTGTGTAAAGGCAAAAGTCAATTACTCGATATCAGTGTTCAGACTTGTAAGGTCTAGAACACTGACAATCCTCCAGCGTACAGATCTGGTAAGACTTCCAGTGGACTCCGCCATTTGTCAGTCTTCTTTATTCTGACTTCAGTCTTTGACTTCAGTGAGAACGTCTTCAGTAGAGTAGATCTGGACTGGGGTGAAGTCCAGTGAGCTAATCTGGAGAATACTCCAGATTCCTATACAAGTATTTGCTCACTGGTCTTCCATTATTTCTGGACAAATCTTCAGAGGGACTCCAGATTCCAAGTCTGAAGTAGGTCCAGTAGAACACGTTTCTGGACAGATCTTCAGTAAGGCTCCAGTAGTCGAGTCTGGAGCGAGTCCAGTAAATCTGGACCTAACAAATTCCCCCTATTTCTTTAGAAATAATGCAAGTGTTTTCAAGCTTATATCTATACAACTTTGTATGCTTGAAAAACACAAGTTTTGATTTTAGTCTAAAAAATCTAAGTTACTGGAAAACACTTTATAGATCATGAGTGTTTTCAGTTTCATCTTTTAAGTTCTAACTTCGACTAAATCTGATCATTTACTTTTATGAATCAAAAATTGCAACTAATATTACATACATCAACTGATAAATAGTTTACAATTTTCATCAAACAATAAATTACAACAAGTAAATGATAAGAGTCAGGCCCTTCTCTTCGATGTCTGTCCTGGAGCATCTTCAGAAGCCTTTCTCTTTGGTGATGGAGAAGGTGGTACTGATTCTGGCGATTTCATGCCTATTGCAACTTCCATCTGTTGCTTTCTTCTCCATACCTTCTCAACCCTCTTCAGAAATGCTTTAACATCAGTCGACACATTTGTCTTCCCCCTGAACGTTAAGGCAATCTCCTTCAGTTCAGTCCATCCAAACGCCTGGACTGAAGTACTCTTTCTTTCATCAGTAAAGTTACCTTCCCTGGTCAACTTTACTTTCAAACTTTGACATACCTTCATGATTATCAGCAAGCTTAATCTCTGCACCAGTGATCCTTCTAGCATCAGCCCTGAAATTCAACATTTCATTATACTTGTCTTTCCATTTGGCTGTCTGGATCATTGCTTCAGTTTCCTTTGACACTCTCTGTTGTTCTACAGCAGACTGGAGTTGTTGACGATTGATTTTCAGAGAAGTGTCCAGGGGAATGAATGTGCTTACATCAGCATCTTTAATTGCTTTGATATGTTTTGGTAAGCCAGTCACTTTCTTTCTGTACTCTAACTCCAGAGCACCAGCATTTTTCCTTATCTTCTTGTGAAGGTTCACA
>CM067168.1:163273374-163302909 GCA_034093135.1 Erigeron breviscapus | reverse complement strand
TTGGAGTACCCAGAAAACCCATCTAAGAAACAAAAATATTCATTACCTGCAAGTCTTTCTAACATCTGATCAATGAAAGGAAGGGGAAAGTGATCCTTATGGGTGGCATCATTAAGCTTACGGTAATCAATACAAACCCGTCAACCCGTATAGTCCTAGTGGCCAAAAGCTTCTTATTCATTTTCAATCACTGTCATGCCCCCCTTTTTGGGCACACAATGAACAGGACTAACCCAAGGACTATCAACAATAGGGAAAATGATCCCTGCATCTAACAACTTAATAACTTCTTTCTTAACAACCTCTTTCAGATTAGGATTTAGCCTCCTTTGTCTCTGGACAACGGGCTTAACATCATCAACAAAATCAATCTTATGCTGACAAAAGTTAGGACTAATACCTGGAATATCGGTGGTCTTCCAAGCAAAAGCCCGCTTATGGGCTCGAAGCACAGATAAAAGACAATTTTTCTCGTCACTCGAGAGTGAGGACGAGATAACCACGGGTAAAGAAGATTCACCTGACAAATAAGCATACTCCAAGTGGGAAGGTAATGGCTTAAGCTCCAAATCAGTGGTGGTACATCAACAGAATTTGGTACCCTCGAACTTCCATCAGCAACAACCTCCTCAAAACTCTCATCCTCGGGAGGTGTCTCATCCAAGCTAAGCGCCATAACCTCTGCAAACAAATCATCATCAGAAATATCTCCCAATCCTAAATTTGCAATCTCCTCATCTCCAATATCGGACTCCATCAATTCTTAAAATTCTCGGTCCAAAGCTTCATCAATCACATCAATCCTGAAACAAGACTCATTATTAGAATAAGAATGCTTAATAGACCTCTCAACATTAAAAACAATTCTATCCGTACCCACACCCAAAGAAATTTCCTTATCCTTCACACGGATGATAGCATCCGCGGTATTAAGGAATGGGCGTCCAAGAATAAGGGGTACCTGTGTATCCTCCTCCATCTCGAGGATAACGAAGTCAACAAGAAAAACAATATGGCCCACTTTGACTCTAATGTTTTCAGCAATCCCCATGGGATACTGAAATGAATGGTCAGCTAGTCAATACTCATGCGAGTCGGGCGAAGGATTCCTAAAGCCAACTTACTCCAAACCGAGTAAGGCATCAAATTAATGCTAGCACCTAAATCAGCCAAAGCCTTACAATTTATGGTTCTAATAGAGCAAGTAATAAGGAAATTCCCTGGGTCTTCAAGCTTAGGGGGAATGCGGTTCTGCAAGATAGCAGAACACTCGGCATTGAGAAAAGTAGCTTTTGCCTCCTCCATCTTTCCTTTATCCGTCACAAGCTCCTTAATGAACTTGGCATAATGAGGCATCCCCTGTATCAAATCAACTAAAGGCACATTAATATGAACATTTGAAATCATTTGAACAAACTTGTTATATTGTTCCTTTAACTTTGCCTTCCTGAACCGCTGTGGAAATGGAACCTTTGGCTTATATGGCTTAACCTCTGGAACCACACCGGTTCTGGGGGAGTGACCGGAGTTTCACGGTGGATTTGTTAGGACCAGTTCACCTGGAACTGGCCAGTCACCAGTTCACACTGACCAGTCACCAGTTGCATCTGGTGACCCAGTAAAACTGGTGACTAAGAAGATTTGTCCAGAAATATATTGAAGTCCAGTTGCACCGTACAGTTAACGCAACTGAAGACTTCCTCCAGTTGAGAACTGACCAAGTTGAAGAAACATTCCAGTTGAAGTCGAAGACAACAAATGGAAGATAGAGAATGGAAATGGCAGCGAAGCCCAGTTGGCATTCTAGTCAGTTACAAACTGGAGACCATCAGTGGAAAGCCCTTACAAAGCTTTACACTGATTACGAGGAATTGACTTGTATGCTTTATGTACCTTTACCCGGATAATAAGCCTTATCTTATTATTTAAGTATTAAAAGGTACATAAAGGTGGTTATGTAAAGTCACTTTAACATGCGACTTTACACTGCTTTTTAAGGAATTAATTGCTATTCCTTAAATGCTCCAACCACATTTGTACGGCTAAAGTTAACATCCAATGTTAACTTTGCCTATAAATACAAGTCATTGCACAACCAAGAATAATAAGTATTCGTTCTCACAAGTTAATTCACAAAGACGAATAACTTCACACTTTGCAAACCTGCAATATTCTTGGTGAACTTGTGCAATCTTCTCTCAATCGCTAAAAGGAACATTTCACAACTTTAAGTGTTTCGATTGTCTTGAGAAATTCCGAGTATAGATCAATTGTATGTTTCATAGGTTGTTAGGATATTTACATTCGTGTATTATCTTGGTTCCGCATCAACCTTGTAATTTGTTTAATATCAATAAATAAATTACACATTGAAAAATACATATTGTCTCATCAAGTTATTTACAAGTTATTTGTATTATTGCATTGTTCTTTACTTATTGTCTTTTATATAAGTAATCTATTTAGAACTTGGTATATACACACTGCAACTGGTCGTCTCCAGTTCAGTGCATATATTGCAAAGTAACTCCACCATCGACATAGAGGTGTCTTCAGTAGTACCATCTAACAGTTGGGACTTACAAGTGGTATCAGAGCAGAAGGCTAATAAACTTGCCTAGATCTGCTAAGATGAACACTACTGAAGGTGGAGATGGTTCTGGTTCAGGTGAAAACCCCTCGAATACAAATGCACAACCTTTTCAAAATGTTAACACCAACTCTCCTCCTCCTACTGCCCCAAACCATGTCCATGTACACTTCTCTAACACTCCTGTTCCAAAATTTGATGGAAACAGTGAGACATTCGGTACATGGAAGGCTAGAATGCTTTTGCATTTTGGTGGGATTGAAGGGTATATGTTGAAAATCCTTAAGGATGGACCATATATACCCATGTCCCTTGGGGTCAGTCCTCTTTCTTGATCCAACTGGAAGAAGAGGTTCAAGGGAAAAGCCAGAAGACCATTGGTCTGATGAGGATCGCAGACTAGTGGACTTGGACACCAGACTGAAAAACATGATCCTTGGGGCTGTCGCTGAAGACCTAATTCCAACACTTGTGTTGTTTCCCAGTGCCAAGTCTATGTGGGATGAATTAGTGATTCAATTTGAAGGAGGTGATGACACTATTGTCACCAGAAAAGTTGCTTTGAACAAGAAGTATGAATCCTTCTTTGCCTTGCCCAATGAAAGTCTAACTGGTACATACACCAGATTTTTCTAGCCTCATCAATCAGTTGAGAGGATTGGGTGTAGAGAAGGATAAGGATATTCTTCTTGAGAAGTTTTGTGATATTCTTCCTTCCAAATAGGAAAACATGGTTCTTGTCTTGAGACAAGGTAAACCTTGCACACTCATACTCTTGCATCGCTCTATGGAGCCTTCAGATTCACTGAAGATAATAATGTTGCAAGACTTGTGGCTGAGCAAGATGCCATGAACCATGCCCAGAGTCCCAAGGTTGCTAGTGCAACTGAGCGACCTTGTGCTGCTTTTATGTCTGCTGAGAGTGTCCAGGTACACTCGATGAAGGAGATGTTGAACAGTTTCTTAAACTCTGGACTGACCACTGAAAACAGTGATGGTTTTAATGAAACTGACGATGATGATCTGGTCGCCATGATTGCTAAAACCTTTAATAGGTTTAAGCATAAATCCAAAGGATTTAATGGCCCCAACAATGCTTCCAGCTCCAGCTCTCTGGATAAGACCAATCTTACATGCTATAAGTGTGGTAAGAAAGGTCATTTTATGAAGGAATGCAGATCTAATCAGTTGAACAACCAAACTGGCCCCTCTGTCCCTAATTTCAATCGGCCTGATGATAGCTACAAAGCTAAATACAAAAAGCTTAAGGCCCAGATTGCCCTCCTGTCCATGCAAAAGGAAAAGGATCAGTGCTTAATGGCACAAACTGAGGGAAAATGGGAGTACTCTGATGACTCATCTGATGATGAAGAAGAGGAAAGGGACATGTGCTTCATGGCCTTGGAAGATCAACAGCAGCAACACGTGGTGAAAGAAGATGTCATCTCTGGAAGATGGGTGGACATCATACTAAAGAAGGTATGTGACTATGATAACCAGGTTGACCCTGAACTAAAACTGGACCTGGCTGAATCATTAAGTGGTGATTTGGCATTTGTGGAAACTGTAAGAGCTGATAGTGAAAGATATCTTGACACTATCTTAATTGAACTGAACAATGTTACCACAACTAAATGATTTGCAAAGTGTCCAGTTGGCTCTCAAGGAGTCAGTTTTAAAGATGAGGCTTTAGAACTTGATAATCAAAAACTATTTTCTGATCTTGAAAAAGAACAAAAGATTATCAAGTCATGGGTAAAAGCATCTGTGCAAAAACTATGATGCATTTTCAAGAACTATAGTTGCCCAGAAGAATGCATGGAAATCTGGAGATCTGGAGATGGCAGCTCTCATACCAGATCTTCATGCATTGCCTCCAGCTCTCAAGGTTGAAACACCTTTTGATCAACCTGAAGCTGTTGAAACTGAAACCTTTGAGACCACCCCCTTTGAGGTTAAAACTGGAGCCGAACAGGCTAAAGCTCCAGTCAAAAAGGCCACTGGTAACAAGCCTTTACCTCAAAAGTCTAAGGTGCCCAAGACCCGACAGACTAAAGCACCAGTTGAACCAAGGTCCAAGGTTCAACTGCCTGAAGAAAATAATATTTTGGTTAATCTGGAAAGTCAACTCCAACTTTTGTCTCGGCAGGTTCAGAGTTGTACTGCCCGGATTAACAATCTGGAAGGAGGTTTATTACCTCCAGTTTTCAAAAAAATATTAATCCTATTAGAAATCCAAAAATAGTGATAAATTGTAATCTAGATTAGAGGAATTTCTTGTTTTTAAGTCATAGATAAATGATTACTAAGGTTGAGGGGCTAATTGTGACAATTAGCATAATTGTATAATTAGACTATAAATAGCCCTCTCATACCTTAGAGATCAAAACTTTCACATAACTTTCACATAACCTTTGTATAACTTTTCCATAACTTTTAATACCAATCAACCAGTTTCATACTTAATTCTCTCTCAAAACACACACAAACACCAAGAACACACACTAACCAACCGCCATTGATGAATTGAATTCAGTTGTTAAAATCGTCCTAAGACGATCTTCACCAAGATCGTCCTATTTCCTCTGAACTTAAGACGATCTTCAACCAAGATCGTCCCATTTCTTTGAACTTAAGACGATCTTCAACCAAGATCGTTCCAGTTCCTTGAATCATTTCAATCCAAATTCATTTCAATTCAAGATCGTTTTATCCAAAATCATTTAGTTCAAAGTCATTTCATTTCAAGACCGTTTCATTTCAAGATCGTTTCAATTTCAAGACTTAACCAAATTTCATCAAAATCCTAGGACGATCTCACCTAGGACGATCTCACCTAGGACGATCTTGCTCAAGACGATCTTACACAAGACGATCTCACCCAGGACGATCTTCTCAAGATCGTTTCATTTTCTGTTCTTAATTCAATCTTTTCAAATCAAATCAATTTCAAAATGACTTCTCGTGAAGCATTGGCATTGGGTTCAGATACAAGACCTCCAGTTCTCTACCGTGGTTCCTATGGACTATGGAAGAAAAGATTTATGGACTATGTGGAAAGTCAAACAAATGGTCATATGATGAAAGATTCCATCCTTAATGGACTTGCCGTTCATCGCCATCCCACTACTGATGCAATAATTCTAACTCCTGATCTTTTGAATGCTGAACAAAAAGATCGAACAGCTGCAGATAACAGAGCTAGGTCATGCTTATACAAAGCTCTACCGGATGAAATCTATGGCTCTATTGATTCTTATGATACGGCCAAGGAGATATGGGATGAGGTGGCTAGACAGATGGAAGGAGCTGACGTGACTTCGACAATAAGATTGACCAATGTTTTGACTGAGTTTGACAACTTCGCCAAATTGCCTAATGAATCTCTTGAAGCTGTCTACTACAGATTCTGCAATGTCATAAATGAACTGAGGAAGAACAATGTCAAGAAAACAGAGATTGAGTTAAACATCAAATTGATCAACCTGAAGCTGTTGAAACTGAAACCTTTGAGACCACCCCCTTTGAGGTTAAAACTGGAGCCGAACAGGCTAAAGCTCCAGTAAAAAAGGCCACTGGTAACAAGCCTTTACCTCAAAAGTCTAAGGTGCCCAAGACCCGACAGACTAAAGCACCAGTTGAACCAGGTCCAAGGTTCAACTGCCTGAAGAAAATAATATTTTGGTTAATCTGGAAAGTCAACTCCAACTTTTGTCTCGGCAGGTTCAGAGTTGTACTGCCCGGATTAACAATCTGGAAGGAGGTTTTACCTCCAGTTTTCAAACAAAATAATTAGAAATCCAAAAATAGTGATAAATTGTAATCTAGATTAGAGGAATTTCTTGTTGTTAAGTCATAGATAAATGATTACTAAGGTTGAGGGGCTAATTGTGACAATTAGCATAATTGTATAATTAGACTATAAATAGCCCTCTCATACCTTAGAGATCAAAACTTTCACATAACTTTCACATAACCTTTGTATAACTTTTCCATAACTTTTAATACCAATCACACAGTTTTCAATTCTCTCTCAAAACACACACAAACACCAAGAACACACACTATCCAAACCGCCATTGATGAATTGCTTCACCAAGATCGTCTCATTTCTTCAAAAACTAAGACGATCTTCACCAAGATCGTCCCATTCCTTCGAAACCTAAGACGATCTTCACCAAGATCGTCCCATTTCCTCTGAACTTAAGACGATCTTCAACCAAGATCGTCCCAGTTCCTTGAATCATTTCAATCCAAATTCATTTCAATTCAAGATCGTTTTATCCAAAATCATTTAGTTCAAAGTCATTTCATTTCAAGACCGTTTCATTTCAAGATCGTTTCAATTTCAAGACTTAACCAAATTTCATCAAAATACTAGAACGATCTCACCTAGGACGATCTTGCTCAAGACGATCTCACACAAGACGATCTCACCCAGGATGATCTTCTCAAGATCGTTTCATTTGCCATTATAAATTCAATTCAATCTTTCAACTCAAATCAATCTCAAATGGCTTCTCGTGAAGCATTGGCATTAGGTTCAGATACAAGACCTCCAGTTCTCTACCGTGGTTCCTACGGACTATGGAAGAAAAGATTTATGGACTATGTGGAAAGTCAAACAAATGGTCATATGATGAAAGATTCCATCCTTAATGGACTTGCCGTTCATCGCCATCCCACTACTGATGCAATAATTCTAACTCCTGATCTTTTGAATGCTGAACAAAAAGATCGAACAGCTGCAGATAACAGAGCTAGGTCATGCTTATACAAAGCTCTACCGGATGAAATCTATGGCTCTGTTGATTCTTATGATACGGCCAAGGAGATATGGGATGAGGTGGCTAGACAGATGGAAGGAGCTGACGTGACTTCGACAATAAGATTGACCAATGTTTTGACTGAGTTTGACAACTTCTCAAAAATGCCAAATGAATCTCTTGAAGCTGTCTACTACAGATTCTGCAATGTCATAAATGAGCTGAGGAAGAACAATGTCAAGAAAACAGAGATTGAGCTAAACATCAAATTCATCAAAGCTCTTGGTCCGGAATGGGAAGATTTTGGAACACAGATCAAGCAACATCAAAATCTGACCAAGTTCACCATTCATACTCTTATGAATCTTTCAAACTCAATGAAAACCAAGTCCTAAACAAAGCTTCATCAAACAAAATGCCAGAAGTTGTATCTTCTGATCCTTTGGCATTGATAGTTGAGAAGAAGATTTCTGAAGCTTTTAACAGGCAAATGGTAGTTGTTTCTTCGTCTGATGAGGAGGGAGATGATCTGATGGCTACAAGAGATGGTGTTTCAGATGAACTATATCAAGCTCTTGCCGCGGTAACAAAGCATATCAAGAGGAAATTTTACAAAGCGAGGCCAACAAACAACAATCTCCGCACTTCTTCTACAAGTGCATTTCCCAAGAAGGAACACTATCATCCAAGGAGTAATGAGCAAGGTGAAGCTAATGGATCAAGGTATGCTGAAAAGAAGGAAGCATATGAGAAACAAGTTGTTGAAAAGGGTAAGGCATCAGACAAAAAGTGCTACAATTGTGGTATTCCTGGACATTTTGCTGTTGATTGCAAACAACCTCGAAAGCGGAACTATGAGTATTACAAGCAGAAGATGCTGTTAGCCAAACAAGTTGAAGCAGGACATGCATTGCTAGCTGAAGATGACAAATGGCTGTTACTAACAGATGATGAAGATCAAGATCTCTCTGCTAATGTTTACTATATGGCAAGGTTGGCCAAGAACAAAGTCTTTAAAGAAGAAAGCACTGATGATGAATACCCAGATGATGAGGTAAATCTTGACTCTACTTTTTCTTTGATTAAGGACAAAGAGTCATGTAGATTAGCCCTATCAAATTTGATAACTCATATCAACTCTTTAGCCAACAAAAACAAAAAGTTGAAAAATAGTATTTCATTTTCTAAAAGTGAATTTTCAAAACTTCTGGAAGAACATTCCAAATTACTTTTTGAACATGATGCTATTAAACAAGATTTTCAAGCATACAAAGATGAGATGTTGGTCAAAGAATGTGAGTTGAATGTCTCTCCTGATTCTAAGTTATTACAAAAATGTCAAAATCTTGAAAAGACCATTCATGATCTTGAAAAGGCCAATCAAGATCTTGAAATTCAAAAGACCAATGAATGGCTTCGGGCAAATTCAAGACAAATGGATGTTGATATTCTTAATAAAAAGCTCCAAGAAGCTAAACCAAACAATGTTGAATTCGAAAGGAAGATTTCTGATTTAAATCATAATTGTTTTCTAAAAGGCATTGAGATTGAATCTTGAAAAACAAGTTGAGGAATTTAAAAAGAATATACTTTTCTATCAAGAAAAGTTATATAAAGTTGAACAAAATCCTCTCTTGAATTTCACTGCCTATTTCAACAAGTCAAAAATTGACAAAACAGAACTTCTTCTCAGGGTTGGGATTTGAGAATATCACACCATTGCAAAAAGCCAAAGAGGAAATTGAACCCTTGTATGATGAAATTCCTACGACTTGGTATGATACAACAATTTATTCGTCCATTGGATGACGAATTTGAGACTGATGAAGTTGAGAGAATACCAAAACAAGAATTTTTGGTTAATTATGATGCAATAAATGATTCATACAAAACAAAAGAATCTTCAATTTTCAAATTGGAAGAAATTGAATCAAATTTTCAAAACCAAGAATCTATCTGTACTCCACCTAAACCAACTAAAATGTATTTTCCAACCACATTTTTGGAAAAACAAATAGAAGGTTTACAACAAAAGGTAGAATCTCAACAAAAAGTTATTGATCATCTCAAGTCTCAAAGTCCGAATTCAAAGGATAAATGTATTGTTGTTGATACTAAGAAAGGTTGTGAGATTGCTTCTACTCAAACTGACCAAAGTGCTTTAGTAGACAATTCTACACAAACTACTTGTGATTCATCTACCAATACCTCTACTCAGACCTTGACTGATTCTCTTGGATGTACTTGTCAAAATAATGCTACATTTATAGCTGAGGATTATGTGCAATCTGATTTTTCTAATGAAGAACTTGCGCATAGTTTAGTTTTGATATGGTACTTCTATAGGTTTTTCACATGCAACAATGTTGATGAGTTAGTTGTTCACCCTAAGCCTAGTGCTAGTATAGGTGTTGATCCTACGACTTGGTATGATACAACAATTTATTCGTCCATTGGATGACGAATTTGAGACTGATGAAGTTGAGAGAATACCAAAACAAGAATTTTGGTTAATTATGATGCAATAAATGATTCATACAAAACAAAAGAATCTTCAATTTTCAAATTGGAAGAAATTGAATCAAATTTTCAAAACCAAGAATCTATCTGTACTCCACCTAAACCAACTAAAATGTATTTTCCAACCACATTTTTGGAAAAACAAATAGAAGGTTTACAACAAAAGGTAGAATCTCAACAAAAAGTTATTGATCATCTCAAGTCTCAAAGTCCGAATTCAAAGGATAAATGTATTGTTGTTGATACTAAGAAAGTTTGTGAGATTGCTTCTACTCAAACTGACCAAAGTGCTTTAGTAGACAATTCTACACAAACTACTTGTGATTCATCTACCAATACCTCTACTCAGACCTTGACTGATTCTCTTGGATGTACTTGTCAAAATAATGCTACATTTATAGCTGAGGATTATGTGCAATCTGATTTTTCTAATGAAGAACTTGCGCATAGTTTAGTTTTGATATGGTACTTCTATAGGTTTTTCACATACAACAATGTTGATGAGTTAGTTGTTCACCCTAAGCCAAGTGCTAGTATAGGTGTTGATACTTCTACTCAATTTTTTTGTGAAACCAAAGATGTGTCAGTTCAAGTTGACCTAATTTCCGAGACTAACCATGATGTGAAGTTGGACACCAAGATTCCTGATTTTTCAAAATTTTCAACTAAATCTGAAATTAATCAATCTCCATTGAAATTTTCTTTTTCAAAAGATTTCACGTAAGATGATTTTGATAAATTCATGGAGGGAGAATATGTTTTTGATTCAGAAACTGAGAAAAAGATTGAATCTACCAAAATCAAAGTGAAAACAAAAGTGGAATCTCAAAAACCATTGTCCAAAGCTCCAACTTCATATTACTCAAAGAAACGAGTTAAGACCAAACTCGTCAAGACTGAACCAAAGACCATTAAGGTAGAAACCTTTGATGCTACCCCTGTGAAACATGTCAAAAAGGAACAAGCTGAGACTCCACACAAGACAAAGTACACCAAAGTGATACTTCCGAAAGACTATCCTAATGCTTCTCAATCTAGCTCTCAATCTAGTTCTATACCTAAAGTGTCTAAGTCTAGCATAGTTTCGCTAACTAAGGATGCATCAAATGGTACAACTAGATATAGGGATAGATATGGATGGTTTTCTCATGATAAACCAAAGAAGCAAGAAGTTTCCTCACCTCCAAAAGATTCCAAAAAGATGAAAGTGTTTAAAACTCCTAGTTCTAATTTTCTTAATTTCAATTCAACAGGTGGAAAGAGTATAACTAGTGGTGCTAAATGGGTAGCTAAGACATTAGTACCTAAGATCACTAGTAATCAAAAGGATGTTGAGAAAAGGAAGAAAACAAAGAGGAGAAAGCATGTTAATAGGAGGAAGGGTGTTCATGTTAGTAAAAACAATTTTTCTTTGTTAAATAATGTTGAAAATGCCAAGGCAAGGTCTTGTGAGCTTGTAAACAATCTTAATTCCCGTACTTGTGTGACTGATGTTGATGCTTGTAGACATGTTACTTTTAATTCTCATGTGAATGTTCGTACTTTTTATTCAAATGTGTTTGTTGATAATGTGCTTGTCAATGCTTATGTTGATTCAAAAACATGTTTGAATGCGATTCCTAAGTTATATACCCTGCCTATTTTAACTAACCATAAAGGACCCGTCTTCAAGTGGGTACCTAAAACAGTTAAATTTCTTTGATTGCAGGAAATAACCATCTGTGTTTGGATACTCGATTCCGGGTGTTCGAAGCACATGACTGGAAATAAATCTTTGCTCAAGAATTTTGTTGAAAGATTCATGGGAACAGTTCGTTTTGGAAACAACAATTTTGCTCCCATCTTAGGTTATGGAGACATTGAACGAAATGGAATAATCATCAAGAAAGTTCACTATGTTGAAGGATTAAGTCACAACTTGTTCAGTGTTGGACAATTCTGTGATAACAATCTTCAAGTTCTGTTTCGAAAATATCTTTGCAAAGTCCAAACTCTAGATGGAGTTGATATTCTTTGTGGTGATCGTGATGATAATCTTTTTACCGTCAATCTCGATGATAACCAACCAATCGATAATATTTGTCTCATTTCTAAGGCTACTTCAAAGAATTCTTGGTTATGGCATAGAAGGCTTCTCATCTGAATTTCCAAACCATCAATACTTTGGTCAACAAGCATCTTGTTGAAGGCTTACCTGACTATAAGTATGAAAGTGAGCATGTTTGTCCTTCTTGTGCTGTTGGAAGATTAAGAGAACTTCTCATAAACCAAAGAAATCTCCAAATTCTTTAGCACCTCTTCATTTGCTTCACACGGATCTTTGTGGGCCGATGAAAGTACAAAGCCGAAATGGGAAGAAATACATCTTGGTTATTGTTGATGATTATTCAAGATATACTTGGGTCAAGTTTCATGCATCCAAAGATGAAACAACTCAGATATTGATAGATTTCATCACTAATACTCAAGTAAATCTTCAACTT
Organism: Erigeron breviscapus; assembly: GCA_034093135.1. Classification (NCBI taxonomy): domain Eukaryota; kingdom Viridiplantae; phylum Streptophyta; class Magnoliopsida; order Asterales; family Asteraceae; genus Erigeron; species Erigeron breviscapus. The sequence goes on along the minus strand of CM067168.1, from coordinate 163,290,550 downwards.
CCAGTTCGTTACATCCGTTCGGATAACGGAACTGAGTTCAAGAATGCTGTTTTTGATGAATTCTGCAAATCCAAAGGTATAACTCATCAATTCTCAGCAGTTCGCACCCCACAATAAAACGGTGTTGTTGAAAGGAGAAATCAATCGCTGGTAGAAGCAGCAAGGACAATGCTTGCTTATTCCAAATTACCATCCAATATGTGGGCTGAAGCTGTTGACACTGCTTGTCACACTCAGAATCGGTCCATTATCAATCAGTGTTTCGAAAAGACTCCTTATGAGGTTATTAACAAACGCAAACCCAACATCAACTACTTTCATATATTTGGGTGTGTTTGTTATACTTTGAATGATCGGGAGAATCTTGGAAAGTTCGAGAAGAAAGGTGATGAAGGATATTTTGTTGGTTATTCCAAAACATCAATTGCCTACCGAATCTATAATCATCGAACAAACACAATTCAAGAAACAATGAATGTTTGGTTTGATGAGATGTCAGGCATGATTTTTGAGCAAGAAAGTTTGCTACCAACAAGTAATGATCCAAGTACTTCAAGTACTCCTACAAGGAATTCTACCTTAGCTTCTAAATTCAAGAAGTTTCCAACTCCAACAAGTGATGAATTAGATATTCTTTTTGAAGAATTCTATAATTCAAAACCAATTCATGATCAAGAACCTCAGGTCATCGTTGAACCAATTCAAAACAATGAACCTCTTCATAACAACAATCCAGTTCCTGACATCATTCATGAATCTTCATCAAGTTCTTCAGAGCAAGAATCCTCTTCTACTGATATTTCTCCACCATCCTCTCAGGATAATTCTTCTCAAGTGAATGTTCAAGAACAACCTTCTCGATTAACTCAGACAACAAATCCATTGGACACTCCAAATGTGTATGTACCACTTGATTTTGATCATCCAGCTTATGAGGAAAGAGTTATACCAAGTTATGACTCCATCTCTCAACAAAACTCAAGTTTTAATGATGGTGATGTTGATCTTCAACAACAAGATCCTCTTCCTCATGCTCACAAGTGGACACGAATGCAAAAAGACCATCCTACTGATCAAATAATTGGAGATCCACAAGCAGGAGTAACTACTCGTACTTCAGTAAATGAGTGTCTTGTTGCACTTTCTCTTAGCAACATTGAACCCAAAACCGTATCTGAAGCTCTTCGTGATCCAGAGTGGGTTAAGGCAATGCAAGATGAACTCGCACAATTTGAAAGACTGAAGGTATGGAGATTAGTTCCAATCCTAGAAAAGATGATCCAATCGGTACAAAGTGGATATTCAAAAACAAAAAGGATGAGAATGGAGTGGTAGTAAGGAATAAAGCTCGACTTGTTGCAAAGGGTTATTGCCAACAACCTGGTGTTGACTTCGACGAAACTTTTGCTCCAGTAGCAAGAATGGAGGCCATTCGAATATTCTTAGCTTATGCCGCATTCAGAAACTTTACTGTGTTTCAAATGGATGTGAAGACTGCCTTCTTGAATGGTGACCTCAAAGAAGAAGTTTACGTTGATCAACCAGAAGGTTTTGTTGATCCTCAAAGGCCAAACCATGTCTATAGGTTAGACAAGGCTCTCTACGGTCTTAAGCAAGCACCCCGAGCATGGTATGATTCTTTAACTACTTTCTTACTAAGAGGTGGCTTTACCAAAGGCACAATTGACCCTACCTTGTTCATTCGCAAACAAGGTAAGCATGTTCTACTTGTTCAAATATATGTTGATGACATTATATTTGGGTCGACCAGTCAAACATTTTGCCGAAACTTTTCATCTCTTATGGTTAATCATTTTGAAATGAGCATGATTGGGGAAATGAATTACTTTTTGGGTCTTCAAATCAAACAATTACCAACTGGTATTTTTATATCACAAGGTAAATACATAAATGACATATTGAAAAAGTTTGATATGACTTCATGTTCTTCAATTTCTACCCCAATGGCTGCTCGAACAAACATAAATGCTGATACAAATGGGAAACCATTTGACCAAAAGAGATATCGAAGTATGATTGGCTCGTTGTTGTACCTAACAGCATCTCGCCCAGATATAATGTTTGCAACATGTATGTGTGCTAGATATCAAGCTGCTCCAACTGATTTACATTATCAAGCTGTGAAACGAATCTTTCGTTATCTGAAGGGGACACCCGATTTAGGTCTCTAGTATCCAAGGGATACTGGATTCAATCTAACTGCATATTCAGATGCAGATCATGCAGGTTGTAAACTTGATCGCAAGAGCACTTCCGGTACTTTACAATTTTTAGGCGATAAAATTGTGAGTTGGTCTTCCAAGAAACAGAATTGTGTGTCTCTATCAATGGCTGAAGCAGAATATGTGGCTGCGGCTAGTTGTTGTGCTCAAGTTTTATGGATGAAGACACAACTAATTGATTATGGTCTGAAATATGATCATATCCCTATCTATTGTGATTCTCAGAGTGCCATTGCCATTGCAGTCAACTCAGTAAACCACTCTCGCTCAAAACATATTGATGTTAGATATCATTTTCTCAAAGATCATATTGAGAAAGGTGACATCGAGCTCTACTTTGTGGGTACTGACTTTCAACTTGCAGATTTGTTCACAAACCATTGGATGAAAAGAGGTTTAACTTTCTCATCTCCAAGCTTGGTATGTTAAATCTTAAACCTTAACTCTTTTTCCATTTGAAGGAATTCTTGACACATTCCAGAAAATCAAAATACAAAATTTGAAAAGAAAAAATCAAATACAAAATTACAAATTTTCAAAATAAACAAAAAGATTTTTATTTTCAGTGGCTTGCATATACTATGTGTGCAACCCGTTCTTAAAAGATATATTTATTTTTAGAGTGTTTTTACATTCTAAGATATTGTTATTATACATATAGATTGATATAAGATAACAAGGAATCGAACGCCTTTGTGTACTTCCAAGTGTTCTTATATGAATATGTATGTGTGATAGCAATCAAGTTGTTCAAATAAAGTTTTCAAAACTCTCAATTGTTGATATGAGATGCAAAGGATCGAACGCCTTTGTGTACTCTCTTGTTGTCTCATCTTGAACAATTGTTTGGGTTAATTTTTTTTGCTTAAATGTTTTAATTGTCTCCAACGTGTTGTTGTAAGATGCGACGGATTGAACGCCTTTGTGTACTCCCTAACTGTCTTACTATCAACATTGTTGTTGAAGCAAAACTTTATGTTTTTCAAATAAAAATCTTGTTCACAATAGACTCTCAAATGTTTGATTTCACAATACCAATTTTTGCTCCACCTTTCTATGAAAATTTTTGATCTATTCTTGCATAGATTAAGGAGGAGTTTGTGATTTCAACAACCTTCAAAACTTCAAATGTGTTTCAAATTTTTTTTCATGCACACATTTGATGTTTTTCCAATGATTTTCAATTAAATGGAGTTCGGTGATTAGTTTGCACATGAGTGATAAGTATTTCTCAAAATTTACTCCATGAATTTCATCATCACCGATGAATTCTAACCCCGGAGTATTCACTTCTTTCATTAGATAGTGAGGGTATTTTGAGTGATGTTGTTTTCGTGCAAATAGGATGGAGGGAGTAAAGTTGAAAAGTGAGAGGGTAAGGTGATATGATGTGAGAAAGGGCTAAAAGAAACAAAAGCCCTCCCCAAAACTCTCAAAAAGCCGGGTAAACACGTTCCTATCGGATTTCATTTGTTGAAATTTTGATATTGAAGAAGTCTTCATGGACCCAGTGAAGCAATACACATCTTTTCCTAACCACTCAAGTGTTTCTTAACAAATACTTGTTTCATTTCTCACGGAGATTTTCACATTTCTATTGACTCTTCATTTGGAAGATGTTGATATTGAAAAAGGGCGACATTCTGCTCCAGTCCCTGACTTCATTTCGCTCACGATGTGTCTAGAGCTATCTTGTTTGGTCATTAATTTGATCATCATTCATTTTTATTAGAACACATTCGAGTCATATCTTTGTGATCATATTGCTTATCTTTGTGATAAAGCCGGAACATTCGTAGTGATATCTTAATTGATATTCTACGATGATCGAATGGAAATCCTACCAATGCTAACATCTTTTCCAACGTTGAACGTAGGTCTCATAATTACATTTATGTGATTATTGAGTTAACAAGAAGTCTAAGTGACCTCGGTTTTCCCTAAAAAGTCTTTAAGGATAAAATTGTGGTTATCAAATGCCTCGGTAGTGTTAACCATGATTTATATTCTTTGAAGCAATCTCGTGGTTGCAAAGCCGCAGATCGAACTATGTTAGAGAATTGTTTTGTGCATATCTCGATGATACATAGGAAATCCGACAAATGTTATACATCTCAATCGGTCATTTCATTAATCCTTTCGATTTTTGAACATGCTAACGGATCATTCTTATCCGGTATCATTTCTCTTCACACAAACACAGAAAACACCAACACCATAATATAACGTTTGTCCCAACAACTTCGATCTTACATTTTAGTCACCCCTAGGATTTCTTGGGTTGGGCTAATGGTTTGGGTTGATGTTTTGATGGTTGACATTTCTTCATGTGCTCATGTTATTCCTTTTTGACATTTAATCAATCAAATGTGTACATAATGACATTGGTTCCCAATTTTGTCATTATGAGGGGAGAAAATATTATGATTGATTTACTGATTGATAAGGAAACAAGGAGAAAAGTTTGTGTTTGGTTGTTTCAATAGGTTTTAGGTTTTTTAAAAGTTTGTGTATAGGGGGAGAAAATTCTTCATGATGTGTCAATAGTCTCTTATGTTCAGATCTTCACTAGATTTTAGTTGTTTGAGATTTTGATTTTAAAAAGGGGGAATCTGAATTGACGTCAAAGATAAGAATGAAACCGAAGATGAAAAGATTTTCACTCAAGATGCTTCAAAAGTTCAAAGATGCTCCAAAATGTTTATAATCATGAATTGAGGGGGAGCATGATTACTTCGTAAGAATTTCATCCAAACCTCATTCAATTGCTTACTCTCCAAAGTGTTCAAGTTGATGTGACAAAGGTCAAAGCTTCAAAAAGGATCAGAGATTGGTTAGAAGATTCAAGTCAAAGAAGTAAAAGCTTTAACAGAGTCTTCATCAAACACACTTCATTCAAAGATCTTCAAGTCATACAACAACATTTTGTTCAAGAAACTCTAATGCATACATAAAGGGGGAGAGTTCATATTCATGATACTTCATTCCAAGAAGATGAAATTCATTCAAGAATTAAAACTGAAGAATCGAAAAGTTGAATTTCACTCAAGAATCGAAGATTGAAACATTCGAAACCAAGATTCATACCTTCCGCATTTCAAAAGACAACTATGATTCATGATTCAACAATTCTCGAAGATTCAAGTCACACACATTTGTTCGACTTCATTATTCTCTTTATTCAAGACTCACAAGCATTCATCATTCTCTGTTCTAAAAGAACATTGAGAATCCTCACATGATTTAACTTCAAGAAGTCCAAGACCAAAACCAAGACTGAATCAAGTTCTCCAAAGACAAAAGAGAAAGCTTTGAAGACTTGTTTCAACACACCAATTGTCTTCACCACCGGGCTCATCAAATTAATTCCTACAAGACAATATAACACGTACTTCATTACAATGTATCACTAAGGGGGAGAATGTTAGAAATCCAAAAATAGTGATAAATTGTAATCTAGATTAGAGGAATTTCTTGTTGTTAATTCATAGATAAATGATTACTAAGGTTGAGGGGCTAATTGTGACAATTAGCATAATTGTATAATTAGACTATAAATAGCCCTCTCATACCTTAGAGATCAAAACTTTCACATAACTTTCACATAACCTTTGTATAACTTTTCCATAACTTTTAATACCAATCAACCAGTTTCATACTTAATTCTCTCTCAAAACACACACAAACACCAAGAACACACACTAACCAACCGCCATTGATGAATTGAATTCAGTGATAGAAATCGTGTTATAACAAATCCACTCTCTTTAATACCTAAACAAAAGAATGTTCCTTCTGGAACAAAATCTGGTAAAAATAAAGGGAGTAAATATCAAATACCAATTGTTTTTACTCCTGCACCTGGAGCTGGTGATAAAGCTCCAGATGCAGCCTCCAGTTCAACACCTCAACAATCAGCTGTGGCTTCTGTAGAGAAGTCCAGTGGACCCATCAAGAAAAGATGGGTTCACAAAAAGAACTAATGATTTTTGTGTGTGTGTAGGGCGATCGAAAGAAGAATATCTGGTATCTGGACAGCGCTGCTGGCCGGACTATGACTGGATGTAAGCCCTACTGGAAGAGTTCACTGTCCAAGATGGACCGACAGTGACGTTTGGTAACGATCAATCTGGAAAGACTGAAGGATATGGTGTGCTCAATAATGGACAAGTCGAATTCAAAAGAGTTGCATTTGTGAATGGTTTGAAATACAACCTGATCAGTGTCAGCAACTTTGCGATGATGGCTTCAGAGTATTGTTCGATATTGCACAAGGCACCATATTTAACAAGGACTGGAAAGTGGTGATGATTGCACCAAGAAAAGGAAATGTGTACATCATGGATATGGAACCAGCTCCAAAAGAGCAATGTTTCTATACCAAAGCTGATGAGGACACCAACTGGCTATGGCATAAAAGATTATCCCATCTTAACTTTAATAACATTAACAAGTTGTCTCGCAAACAACTGGTTGATGGGATACCTCAAATTTCCTTCAATAAGGAAAAGCCATGTCCAGGGTGTGAGATGGGTAAGCAGAAGAGAGCCAGTTTTAAAACTAGGCAAAATTTTAGCATCACTGAACCTCTTCACATGCTACATATGGATCTCTTTGGTCCAGTGAATGTTCAAACTAGAGCTGGAAAGAAGTACACTCTAGTTGTGGTTGATGAATTCACCAGATATTGCTGGGTGGTATTCATCAGGTCCAAAAGTGATGCTCCTGCTGAAATCATCTCTCTTATTAAACGAATTGAGCTCAAGTATACTCGAAAAGTTTGTCAGTTGCAAAGTGATAATGGTACTGAATTCCAAAACAAAGTACTTGAAACATTTTGCAATGACACTGGCATCTCTCAAAACTTCTCATCAGTTCACTCTCCAGAGCAAAATGGAGTTGTTGAAAGAAAGAATCGTACACTGATAGAAGCCGCCAGAAGTATGCTATCTGAATCTGGTCTTCCCACCAGTTTTTGGGCTGAGGCAGTTGCAACTGCTTGTCACACCCAAAACCGGTCAGTCTACATCAAGAGACATAAGAAGACTGCCTACGAAGTACTTAGGAATCGTAAACCAAATATTGGATATTTCCATGTATTTGGTTGTCCAGTTTATATACTGAACGATTCCAGTCAGTTTGGAAAGTTTGATGCAAAAGCTGATGAAGGAGTATTTTTAGGCTATTTAGATATTCGAAAGGCCTTTAGAGTTTATAATTATAGACTCCAAAAGGTGCATGAGACAATTCATGTCACATTCGATGAATCAACTGAAGCAATCAACAAGAGACCAAGCCTTGATATTTCTCCAGTCATTCCAATCAATTTTGGTGAAACTGACCAAGTTCATCGGTCAGTTGTTTCACCAGATAATGCTTCCAGTTACAACAAACTGGAACCAGTTAAGAAGAAGAACACCTCCAGTGACACATCATTTTATCCTTCTATCAATTTCAACTTACCACAAGAATTGGTGATTGGATCTGATGTTCGTGCCATTCCAATATCAGCACCAGTTCAAGCACCTATTTCTCCAGTTGTTCATGAAATACCTTCAACTGAGGAATTTCATGATGCTAATCGAGACCTCATTGACTCTGATGAGGATGTAGAAGTTGTTTGGACTAATCCTTCTCCAGATGCTGCTGCAACTGAAGAAGATCTCCAGGTGACTTGCACTGATATTGTAGTACACCAGCCTAGTCAATACACTAGATGGACTAAAGCCCACCCAATTGAACAGATTATGGGTGATCCAACTAGTGGGGTTCAGACTAGAAGAGCCACCAGTGAGCAATGCTTAAACGTCACCTTCTTATCTTTAATTGAACCAAAGAAGATTGACGAGGCTGTGGCAGACCCAAACTGGGTGGAAGCTATGCAAGAAGAGCTCCTCCAGTTTGAAAGGAACAATGTTTGGGAGCTTGTTCCTTGTCCACCAGGGTTAAAGAAAGAACCTATTGGTACCAGATGGGTCTACCAAAACAAAATGGATGAAGATGGCCATGTTGTAAGAAATAAGGCCAGACTAGTTGCCCAGGGTTATTGTCAAGCAGAGGGCGTTGACTTTGATGAAACTTTTGCTCCAGTTGCAAGACTTGAAGCCATAAGAATATTCTTGGCTTATGCAGCCCATCTGCAGTTCAAGGTCTTCCAGATGGATGTCAAAAGTGCGTTCCTTAATGGAACATTGGAAGAAGAAGTTTATGTTAAGCAGACTCCAGGTTTCATCGATGAGAAGCACCCTCATTGGGTTTATAGACTGAACAAAGCATTGTATGGTCTAAGACAAGCCCCAAGAGCCTGGTATGATACTTTAACTAAACATCTTCTTAAAAATGGCTTTCAAAGAGGTGCAATAGATAATACCTTGTTTATCTTGAAAGAAAGAGGTAATATCTTATTGGTACAAATTTATGTTGATGACATTATTTTTGGTTCAACTGATGATGCAATGTGTAAAAAGTTTTCTAAAATCATGTCATCTGAGTATGAGATGAGTTTAATGGGTGAATTAACATTTTTCTTAGGTCTTCAGATTAAGCAAACTGAAAATGGAATTTCATAAACCAAGGAAAATATGTCAGAGATTTGTTAAGAAAATACAAATATGATTCAATCCCATCAAAAACACACCTATTGCAGCACCATTGAATTTGGACTCTGACCCAACTGGCAAACCAGTTAACATAACTGACTATAGAGGTATGGTTGGTTCACTGATGTACTTAACTGCCAGTCGACCAGATATAATGTTTGCAACATGTTTATGTGCCAGGTTTCAGGCTAACCCTAAAGAATCACACTTGCACGCTGTAAAGCGTATCTTTAGATACCTGAAAGGGTGTCCTAATCTTGGTCTTTGGTACCCCAAAGGCTCAGGATTAGATCTAATGGGTTATTCAGATTCTGATCATGCAGGTTGTAAGATAGATAGAAAATCAACAACTGGTGGTTGTCATTTCCCTGGAGGAAAACTGGTAAGTTGGACCAGCAAGAAGCAGACTTCAGTCTCTATGTCCACTGCTGAGGCAGAGTACATTTCTGCGGCCAGTTTCTGTGCCCAGATTCTCTGGATCAAGAACCAGTTACTAGATTATGGTCAAAAGTTTACTAAGACCCCAATCTTTTGTGACAACACCAGTGCAATTGCTATATCTCACAACCCAGTGATGCACTCCAAAACAAAACATATTGACATCAGGTATCATTTCATTCGAGATCATGTTATGAAAGGAGATATTGAAATTCATTTCATCCCCACTGACAAACAGTTAGCTGATGTTTTTTACTAAACCTCTCGATGAGAAAACCTTTAAACATCTCATCAGCGAACTGGGAATATTAAACCCTTAACTGGAGCTTTCTTTGTTATTGAACGCGTCAGTGACACTGATGAAGTTCTCCAGTTGAGGAGGTCCAGATAATCTTTGCTCGCCAGGCTATCGAACGCCTTTGTGATACTATCTTGGAACTAATTGATTTCTGGATCATCATTTTAGGGGGAAAGACTCAAAATAATTTTCTGACTAAAATTCGTTTTTGTTTGAAAATGCAACTGGAGAACTCTCCAGTTGGAAACTGGTACTGGACTGATCCTCCAGTTACCAGGTTCAGTCTTGTCTTATTTTTTATAACGTTACAAATACTTGGTCAATATGTGTGACACGTGATGATACTCGAGTGTTTTAAACCACTTGATATCATGATCTGACGTGTTTGAAACCATTTTAGTACTTGACAACTGTTTGTATTGGGAAAACAAAAGTGAGTGGGCGCGTGGGTAAGATAAGCCGTCGTAGCATTTAATGCTGACATGGAAGCATTTAATGTCTACATGGCAAATTATTATTTTATTTCAAAATTCAAACCAACTTTTGTGAAAATATCTTCAAAAAGGGATTTTGTTTATTAAAATATAATTTTGGTGTTTCATTGGGATCTTGAATCCTTTATAAATACCCTTATTTACTCCGAACTCATTTACTTCCTTCTCTTACATTCCTTCATTTACTTCCAATCATCAAAATCGCTTCATTCTTCTCTTTGCTTCATAAATCAAGAACCCTAAATTCCAAATTTCATTTTCATTCTTCTATGGCTCCTAGATCATCTCGTTCAAGAGATGTAAATCTCTTGACTGTCCCATACAATCCCTCACCAGATGTCACACATGCACCTGGTACCCCTGGTAGTGCTTCGGTCATAAAACTAAATCCAAATAATCCTATGGCCAGCCTACGAGGATCTCAAGGGTCCGATACCCTTATTGGTAGAATTCAAAAGTTTTTGAAGAATTCTCCAATAGGACCCTCATTCTCTCTAAACCCACGTAAGTTGTTTCACAACTACTTATGTGAGTTTGGTACACTGCCGTTCTTTCTTCCGATTGTTCCTCCATCAGTTTCACGTTAAAGGATGGAACAATCCAGTGTACCTTGTCAGCTGATACATTGAGGATGCCTTACGCCTCAATTACTGGAGAAAGGGTGAATCTCCAGTCGTCTTGCCCCCAAATATAAACTTTCGCCAAGTACTTCTTGAAATGGGACACAGGGAGTGTTTGGAGAATGGGGTGTTGAATACAAAAGGTGCGATGACCATGAAGGGCCTTACACCTTCATGGAGGTACTTTTTCATCCACCTAGTGGAGAGCATGGGTGGGAGTTCTGGTGGACTTGACCAGATTAACTCCTCACAAGCAGAGATGGCTTACTGCTTGTGGAACGGATTGAGAGTGGACTTTGCAGATATTCTGTATAGAAGCCTGGTTCAAAAGCTGAAGGGCACAAGGGGTGTTTGTATTCCCTTTTCAAGGTTCCTCTCACTTTGTTTTAAGCAAATTCTGGGCAGGGAAACATATAATAGTACAGATTCTCCGTACACTGCTCCAGATATGCTAAGGAATCTAGACTCACTGGTATCTGAAGCTGGTGAGGTTGAAATTCCAGAACGAATGCAGCTGGCATTCGCTTCAACTGATGCACCTCTTGTAGGTGAGTCAGAAAGGCAACTGGGCGGGCCTCAAAATAATGAGGGACCCTCCAATGTGTCTAATGTTGTGGTTGAGGATAGAGCAACCATAACTGAAGCAACCCCCATCACATCTATCCCTGGTGAAGATACTTCGGTATCTGATCCATCAACAGATGCACCCATCCAGGAAACTGGGGAAGGTCATCTGGAGACTGACCAGGTAACTGGTCAGCCCTCAGTCACATTCATGGATCTGGACATGAGTGTTAATGACGAGGAAATCCTTATAGAATCTTCGGATTCTGAAGGTACTGAAACAGACTTTGAGATTCTTGATGCTTCTGTACAAGCTCAAGACCCTTCATCTCCAGTCTTACCTCCAGACGCATCAATTTCATTTTCACCACCACAAATAAATGTGCCTATAGATATATCTTTACCAACAAATTTCGCTCCTTTACCAACCGGGCAATTCTCACTTGCTCGAGAAATGCCACCCCCACCGTCGCCGTTGTTCACACCTGAGCATTCTCAGCATGAACAACAATTTGTTTTTCCAGTCCTTTCTTCAACCACCACTCCAATAATTTCTTCAACTGCTGGCCTGACAACTGGGGAGACTTCCATCAGTTTGCCTCCTCCAGTTGCTCTAGTAGTAACTGCTAGTGGTCCAGTGACACCTTCTCCTTTGTCACTGGACAGTCAAGTTGTCTCACTACAAGCCGATCTCCAAAACCTTCTAACCAGGGTGGAGGAGATTCAGAAGACACTTGACAAGAACACCAAGTCCTTCTCCAGATACCACAAAGATCATTTGACAAACATTAAGGTGGTCGATCTGGGGATAAACAAGTTTTCATCTAATGAAGACTTGGTGTTCAAGAAGCTTAATGAGTTGGTCACTGGCTGCAACAATCTAGCTGGTACTCTAAAGGAAGCCTTTGACCTAACTCACTCCAAGGTCTCTAGTTCAATCTCCAACTTGCTAGGAAATACTGTCAGAACTTCAGAAGTTGACTTAAAAGAGATTGAAAGGCAGGTTAAGGAACTTATTGAACGACCTGGCCTAGATATAACTGGCCTTGGAGAGCAGTTGATGACTTCGATTGGTCAAAAAATAGAGGATACGCTGGGTGCTAGAGAAGAGCATTTGATTGAAAGGGTGATGTCTGAGATCACCAAGCTGGCCACTCCTCAGGTTGATCTGGCCCCACTAACCAGTGAGATCAACCAGTTGAGAGGCAGCATAGAAAGTTTGAACACCCAGGTATATCTACATGCTCAATCTATAGAGAAACTGACAACTAAGTGGAGAATCTGAAGAAGATGGATGATGAAGTTAAGGATAAGGTTGTCTCCGGTTTGGATGAGGATTCCAAGATCTTGAATGAATTGAAAACTGGTCAAGACCAAGTTCTTGCAAATGTCTTGACCCAGTCCAAGGAGACGAACCATTTATGGAGGTCCTTCAGGATGATGTGTGGCATCTTCAAAGAGTGTAAGGACATACAGTCGTGGCAGCCTCTTGACCGGTTGCCATCTCACCCCTCTGAATGGGAAGCAATTAGGGCAGGTCTAGATGCTGCCAAGGGGAAAGAAGTTCAGTCCTTACACGACCAGTTGCACCTGGAAGGACTCCATCTGGATCTGGAAGAGAATTGGTTGTGGCTACCAGTACTGAAGCTGGTGAGCAGAGTGATAGGGGGAATGTTGGTTTGGACAAAGGTAAAGGATTAGCTGGTGATGCATCTGCCCAGCCGGCCACTGGTGAAATGTTAGAAACTGGTAATGCTGACATACTACCTCCAGTTTCAGATAGTGATAGTAAAAAACTGGCTAGACTTGGTAATGACATCAAAGAAAGAAAGAAAATGAAACAAAGAAACCAAGTTGAGGCCAGGGCACATCTTGCTCAAATTAAGTTGCTGGATATGAGTGATACCAATCTACTGGGTATCACTAAGGATGAGTATGTTAGGGTTAAGAATGATCCTAGGATAGTTGACCAGTTGAATGAAATGCTAGATGTAGAACTGGACAGACACTATCAAGAGGATGAAGCTGAATTCGATGCCAGGAGCTTAAACATTTCAGTGGAGAAGGCAAAAGAGATTAGGGCCAGTGGGATTCTTAAGAGAATTGCAAATGTTAAAAAGGTTGTGAAGGATGTATTGAATCCACCAAGAAGAAGGATTCCACAACCAAGAAGACCACTGACAAGAGATGCAAGAGATGCTGACCTTAGCACATTCGTTGAATCAACTGGCGAGGTATCCAATGAAGATATTAAGTCCGCTGTACTGGCTGCTGGTGCTGGGAGTATAAAAATCACAAATGAATCTGAAGCTAGAAACTACTACTCCCAGATCATGTCAACCAGAAGACATAGTGGTACTATTAATGGTGTCAATGTTACAATCAAGCCAGGCACCAAGGTTTTTCAAATCGAAGTTAAGTATACTGGTGGGCCACTGGTTAGAACTGATGATCCTGGTGCTATGCAGTATGGGTTCAGCGAATGGGTGAGATGGTGAATGTTTTGGATGCTAAGGCACAAAAGAATAGGTTCGAGAAAGCATGGGTAAACTTTCTAAGGGGGAAGATTCAACATAAAGAAAATCTTGAGCAAAAGTTGAATATTGACCCTGAAGATACTCAGCCTATCTCTTCAGTTGCCAAGAGAAGAAGAACTGGCGAAGGGCCATCTCATTAAGTTCTTTCTTCAGTTTATCTACTTGTATTTTGTATTTACATTCTGTAACTTGTATAAATTTAATTCCCTTGTATAAATGAAGTTACCAGTTTGTAACCACAGGTAGATAAAAGATTAAAATCTAACAAACCTAAAAGAAAAACCTAAGGCATTTATTGATCTATAAAAATGCCTTAGATAACTTAGATAGATTTAAATCGAACAAGTCCTTCCAGTTCACACTTGTACAGATACAAGAACTAGAAAGACTTAGACTATATTTCTAGACAAATAGGGGGAATTTGTTAGGACCAGTTCACCTGGAACTAGCCAGTCACCAGTTCACACTGACCAGTCACCAGTTGCATCTGGTGACCCAGTAAAACTGGTGACTAAGAAGATTTGTCCAGAAATATATTGAAGTCCAGTTGCACCGTACAGTTAACGCAACTGAAGACTTCCTCCAGTTGAGAACTGACCAAGTTGAAGAAACATTCCAGTTGAAGTCGAAGACAACAAATGGAAGATAGAGAATGGAAATGGCAGCGAAGCCCAGTTGGCATTCTAGTCAGTTATAAACTGGAGACCATCAGTGGAAAGCCCTTACAAAGCTTTACACTGATTACGAGGAATTGACTTGTATGCTTTATGTACTTTTACCCGGATAATAAGCCTTATCTTATTATTTAAGTATTAAAAGGTACATAAAGGTGGTTATGTAAAGTCACTTTAACATGCGACTTTACACTGCTTTTTAAGGAATTAAAAGATATTCCTTAAATGCTCCCAACCACATTTGTACGGCTAAAGTTAACATCCCAATGTTAACTTTGCCTATAAATACAAGTCATTGCACAACCAAGAATAATAAGTATTCGTTCTCACAAAGTTAATTCACAAAGACGAATAACTTCACACTTTGCAAACCTGCAATATTCTTGGTGAACTTGTGCAATCTTCTCTCAATCGCTAAAAGGAACATTTCACAACTTTAAGTGTTTCGATTGTCTTGAGAAATTCTGAGTATAGATCAATTGTATTTCATAGGTTGTTAGGATATTTACATTCGTGTATTATCTTTGGTTCCGCATCAACCTTGTAATTTGTTTAATATCAATAAATAAATTACACATTGAAAAATACATATTGTCTCATCAAGTTATCTTACAAGTTATTTGAATTATTGCATTGTTCTTTACTTATTGTCTTTTATATAAGTAATCTATCTAGAACTTGGTATATACACACTGCAACTGGTCGTCTCCAGTTCAGTGCATATATTGCAAAGTAACTCCACCATCGACATAGAGGTGTCTTCAGTAGTACCATCTTACGAGTTGGGATTTACAGATTCTCCTCCATCTCAATCTCTTCATCAACTTCATCATCATCACTCCCTTTTTCCTGCACATCTGAAACAACAACATCAGGTATAGTAGGAGGGTCATAGGATTTACCTGTACGAGTGGTGATGGCCTTGGCTTCCTCATTACGGGCTTGAGGTGGAGTGTACTTCTGCCCCTGAATTGGCCCATGCTAAACTGAGGCTTAGGATTCTGTTGAGTATTGCTAGGTAAAGTACCTGGGGCCTAGAAAGGGCAGCCATCCTACTCTCAAGATCCTTAAAGTTAACACATTGATTCTTCATATTTATCTCTACCTTGCCATCTATCCTATCCAACCTCTCATTCAATGCCTTAGTATCATCCCGAATCATCTGAATGCTAGTGTTTGTCTCAGCCTGATTAGTCACCAACTGTTTCATCATCTCCCTCAACTCGGCATTTGGATCGGCATTAGAAGAAGAACCTGATCCCTTTCCTTGTTGAGTTTGTTGTTGTGGCTGACTCTGAAAGTTATCCCTTTGCCACCTATTTCCTGAAAAACGAGAATTATTAGTAGGAAAAGAAGAGTTATAAGAAGGATTACCTGAAGAACGGTTCTGGAAACCGGTATTGCGCGGGTAGCTCCCTTGTTGTTGATTCTGGATGTAACTCACATCTTCGGGTCCCCGATTGGGACACTCATCCGAATAATGCATATCACCACAATGATCACATCCATCGGCTACTACCTTAACATCCCTCTCAATTGCCCCAAACCGATTCTCTTGCATAGCAAATCCCTTTTCCATGTGCTCAGATAGCGCTCTAATCTCTCCAATCATCCCAGAATCATGACTAGCTTCAACCTTTGCAACCCTACCTTGGCTAGTACCTTTCTTTAACCTTCTCTCATTCTTCAAGAATCTATCATCATCCATATTCGCATTATCCTTTGCCATGGACTCCAAAATTTCAAAACCTTCATTTGGTGTGATCTTGTTGAAACCACCCCCAAAAGCATATCCTAACTCACGCTTAGACTTCTTATCTAGACCATCAAAGAAAAGCTCAACATATTGCTCCTTAGTCATGTTATGGCCCGGACAATTCCTCAACATTTCCTTAAACCAAATCCATGCATCTACCACATCTTCATCTTCATCTTGGTCAAAGGACCTAATCAAATTCTCCAACTTCCTTTGAGTTCTAAGTTAATAAAACTCACCAATGAAAGCTTGCTTGAGTTGGTCCCAAGTTGTTATGGAATTTTCCGGAAGATCATTAAACCAATCTAGAGCATCCCCGGTAATGGACATGGGAAATGTTTCAAGCTTAACGACATCCATTTGGTTTTGCCCATATTGGTATAACCGTGCCAACTTTTCAAACCTTTCCAAGTGTTGGTATGGATCCCATTTCCTTTTGCCATCAAACTGTTTCTCCTCAATACTTTTAAGATGATTACCTTTCAGATTGAAATCATGAGCAATGGCCGGAGGTCTTATAGGACTACCACGGTTGGCAGGAATAGTACGGACCTCTCACCATAACGTATATCATTCGGATCCCTTTCTTCGTCTCCCATTTCCTCTTCTAACTTAACTTCTAAATTGAAAAACTCGTCCAAATAGAACCCTTCTTCGTCCGAATCAGGAGTGGGTCTAGTGTAAAGTCCCTCACACGATGGTTTAACCCACGAGTGTAAATAACAAGACAAGTATGAACTAGAATCGGACTAGTATTACTTCAATATAAATATGCAAGAATATAAACAAAGTAATAAATGACTTTAAGCAATATTTAAACAAGTAAATATAAGGTGGAACACGAATGTAGTTTTCAAGTGTATTTTCTTTATTGATGTATAAACAAAATACAAGATCGTTGCGGAACCTAGATATTACACGTATGTAAGTATCTAAACAATCTTTGAATTACA
>CM067168.1:163238942-163272374 GCA_034093135.1 Erigeron breviscapus | reverse complement strand
AAGCTAGGCCATATGATTGGTCTTTCTTTCACATAATGATACCAAAAAATTTACATAATATATATAATTATACAAAAAAAATGTCTTGCATGATTATAAAATTACAATTTTGTTTACACAATTACAATAGAGACTAGCGGTGAAATCTCTAGCGGTGTAAAAGTTTCAAACTTTGGGAACGTTCATGACTTCATGTGTTGTTTTGAAAAGATAAAATGAATGGTGTAAGTTGATGAAAATTACGCAAACTAACCATGTGATAAATTCGCGCTTAAATTGGAAGATCTTTTTTTTTTTAACAATGAAAGACCAAAAAAAATCAAAATCCTAAAATAAAGGTCCAAGTCGAAACTGCATGTGAGGTACGAGTCTTGGGACCATATATGCCTACCCTTCATCTGAGAAATCGACAGAATTGATTGAAGTTGGCTACGTACCCAATACCCATTGGTCCAAAACAAAACGCGTACCACTACGTCGACATGAATGAATAATCTAAAAACCTTTCGTAAAGGTTTACGAATAATTGATATATAAAAAAGCATTTTTTTTTTTGACCAAACTTTAAATCACCATGAACCTTAAAATTAAATTACATAATCAATCCCTTATATTATAAAAAATATCTCTACCACTCTTTTAAACCAAACACCTTTACATCAATGACTTACATCATATAATGCCGCCACAACCATCACTATATGTCGTCGTCATCACACCGTCGCATTACGCGGGTACCGTGCTAGTTTAATATAATATTTTTCGATTAAAAAGTAAAATATTTTGTCTTCCATGTTCCATGTAAAGGGTGATTAATTCAAAAAAATTCATTTCTTTGTTTAAAAGAGATATTTTCATTTTTCATTCAGATTAAGCATACATGTCTATACGACTATACACATACATCAACCTTCATTAACCACATGGCATAGACTTCTATATGATGGGACACCTGTAAATCGACCGTGTGATTAATAAAGTATTGAGCTTCCTTTGGATTAAATCACGAGTAAAACTTGAGGCTCTTGCTTGGAAGGATTGGAAAAACTTTAGTGTTTTATTAGCTCTTTATACTAAATTTAATTGGAGCCTCTGTTTTAAGATTTGATGTTAATTGTAGTTGTACGCAGTGGCGGATACAAGATTTTAATAAGATGGGGGCCTGGAAAAAAATTTCACTTAAAATTGGGGTGGTGCTCGGGCCTGGTCTTGAGATTTTCAACGTTCAAACGAGAAGATTTAAAAATGCGTTGGGACCGAACACTTATGATACTATAATATAGAAAGATTATGTAACATAATAATATTGTTCATAAATTTGTTTTAAAACGACACCCTATCCTAATCTTACTCTTAAATTACATGTATGTTTGAAATGAAATTTAGGCATTTCAAAACTCTCTCAACAATCCATCCTTATAATTTTTGTAAAAAGTTTTTCCTTAATTGGTTAATGATTACCAAATATGACGATTCATTATTTACTATAAAGTAGCGCATTATTTGGGTTTTTTTGTCTTGTAACCGGTTTCTATCTTTTTGTTTGTGATATGATTCGAAATTGAAACGTTTTGTAAGAAAATAAAACTCTTTGTTGCTAGAGTATTTAGAGGTTATTAATATTAATATTAATTATAATATTAATTGAGTTCTAACACGGACAAATTGCTATAATGAATGTTGAACATATAATATACTCTGTAAACAAAACGTAATACTCGTACGTAGTAAAACAAAAAAATAACTTGTGCTATTTTGTCAATTCTTGACACTTTTTCTAAAGTAGAGGGTTCAATAACTTGGGCTAAGAAAGTAAGTTCATGATTTTTATTCCTATTAAATAAATGTAAATGGGTGGACCACTCTTCTTCCCCATCTATCTCTTTCTTCCCCACTTATCTCTTTCTTTCCCATTCTCTGTAACAAACTTTTTATACATCAAACATACATCTCTATTACAAATCTACAACAGGAAATATGATATGATTACCTATTTGCTTCTAGATTTGATGGCTGACCCTGTTGGGAATAGTATTTTGGGTTGGGGCTTAACGTAAAAAAGAAAAAATATTCAAAGAATATTTGGAGTTAAGGGTGGGGTGGTGACCACCTTGGTAGTTAACTCCGTCCGCCACTGGTTGTACGATCTATTGATCCTAGTTCCCTGATAGACCTATTAACAAAATGGTATATAATGGTCGTTGAAAAATGAGAAAATAAAAACTAAATACAGTTGAACCTCTATAATACTCGATAAATTAATAACTTGGAATCAGTACAAAATTGGACCACAATCGATAAAATAATAAGGTAATAATTTTTTTGAAATCCCAGTTGTTTTAGACAAAAATTACCTAAGATAATTTTATGAAAGGATTCAAGATAATTTTTTAACCAAAGATTTGTAAGTGAGGTTAGGTGTTTATGATCTTAAAATAAAATAAAATATTTTCTAATAAAAATAATGCGAATAAAGGATTTTGAATAGAAAAGTTTTGTAAAGATCTTTAAGATAGAATTTTAAGGATAAAGGAGAAAAAACAATGAAGATAAGGATAATAAAGAGTCAAGATCAAGACTGTGATCTTGAACTAAGAACAAATAATTAAAATACGAGAAAGTAAACGACACCAGAATTTTGTTGACGGGGAAAAACCCTTGATCCTATTATGGAATCTTAGGTAAAAAACCCGGGAGGAAACAATCGTTCCTACCTGTGTTCTTTTATTATTATTGTTTAACGATTACAATACAATGAATGAAAGAAAGGTGTTTGATCGAATAACTATTCTAAAATATGAATTGATGCAGAGTAAATGAGCGAGTTGTGTAGTTGTTGTATGTTGTTCGTTGTTTTTTTATGCTGAAGAAGCCTTCGTTTTTATAGAGCTAAACGTTGAACCGATTATGCGAAATATCTGGGATCTTCCTGGACTTGTTCTTTACGCTGAAGAATTGGTGAAGATGACCGTTAAGACCTTTTTCACACATGGTAAAACTCGTATCAATCTCGATTCTTATGGTTGAAATGGTATACTATCCGTTGTGACTTATTTCCACATGTTGTAAACCATTCTGACTCGTTCTTTTGATATAAAGGCTTATCCTGCATACAATATCTTCATATACTAGATATATGTTTGTTAGTTTTCGCATTGATCTTGATTATCTCAAGATCCTGTTTGGTCAAAATAATAAGACAGCACAGTCAAGATCCTCAAGTTATGACAGTAATCAAGATCCTTTATATAATAACGAATCAATAAATAAAAGTCACACAACCCTATTGTATTAATAGTGTAAGGATCCTAGTGGTGAAAATTCCAGCCCAAACACCAGTGTATTTATAGTGGTCCCAACGAAACTATAAATTAATAACTATTAGGAGCTTCCAAATTTTAATATTGCTTTGTAAAAAGCCGCTTGTTTTTTTGTTTGAACTTCAAATCTATATTGTTTTTATTTTTTTAATTATTAGTAGAAATCTTGTAATTTTATTAGAAACATTCAAACGTACAATTCCTGATTTTGGCCAAACAATGGACATGCCCATTGTTACCACCTATAATCAATCTAATTTCATCAAAAAAATCTATACAATAGCTCTTTACAAGTCATACTACACTATATCTATTTTAGTGTCAAGTAGTCCCTATGTATCATCTCTATTATCCAAAGTAGTCAATCTCTTTGTTCAACTATATCTAAATTCTATTACTTTCCACCATCAATCAACATCCCTTCTTCAAACAAAACCAATCCCACCTGCAGAACCAATTTTTTCATAATCTTTGGTTTATGCTCAGCCATATTGATTTTCCCAATTCTCTTTCAACTCCTCATAAGCCGTGCATTGTTTAAACTTTAAACTCAAAATTCTCAGCTTAACACACTCCACAGTTTTTATTTTTAACATGTATGGGAGAGAGAAAGTGAGGGAGAGAAACCCTTCCCCCCCCCCACCGCACCATCACCACCGGAAGCCGGAAACAACCGAGAACAATGAAGATTGGATGCAAGTCAAGCACCGGAAAAAACCTCCTCACTCCACCATAACCACCTTCTTTGTCTACAACCTCCCCTCCAATCTCTCCAGCCGTGAACTTAAACTACTTTTTCAAAATCATGGTCATCTTGTTAATGCATATGTCACCACAAAAAAAAGACAAATATAACAACCCCTTTGGATTTATTCGATACCGTAATGTTTCTGATCATGTTTCATTCCTTGCGTCCCTTCAAAACACCAAATGCAATGGATTAGTGCTTGGTGTGTGTTATGGGTGAAATTTCAGGTGTCAATATCCTGAAGGTCCAAGATTTTGACATCTCAGGATCTTGACATAGAAGAATATTCTGATTACTTGTTAATACTTTGCTAACGTTATGTTTCAAATGTTATTATCATTTCCACGTAAGATAAGTATGCAGGTTCCAGAATATTCGATATAAAGCTAAGGAAAATACCTCTAACGGTAAAAGGAAGATTTCACACATGGGAATTACCATCAACACGCAAAGAAGACCCGTTCTCCCAACATGATCGGACTTCAAGTTAAATTCAGCACGAGGAAGATACTTCAACGTTCACTTGACTAAGCAAAGATACGCTCCAACGTTCAATCAACGAAGACCTGGAAGATCCCTACAACTTCGGATAGTTAGTTAGGTCCTAGGTCTATATAAACGAAGGAGGCTGATCGATTTAGGCATCTAATCTCATCTTATTTTTCCTGCTCACTACACACTTTGTATTCACACACACTGCTCTCATTTACTTTACACTTAGATACATCGATCAACCGAATTCCACCATTTGTAAACATTTAACAATCATTAATAAGAGAACAAAGGCAGAGACGATTGCTTCCTCCCGGGGTTTTTATGCCGGCAATCCTTAAAGGATTAAGGGCTTTTCCTCGATAACAAATCTCGGTGTTCTTGCTCTTTACTCTTTACTTTTAACGCATTATTTACTTTGATTAGCATTATTTATCGTAATTTCATTTATTTCGATACTCGTTATTCAGATTATCATTGCTTTACACCTTTGTTTCTTGTTTAGTCGACATAATCGTCCTTTAAATTCTTTTACTAAACGCATCTTCGAATCTATAACATATTTTACAAGCCCTTAACCTCACGAACGAAAGTTTGGTTACATTATTGATCTAAGTCTTCAACGTAGATTATCTTAGGTAATTTTTGACCAAAACAATTTGGCGCCCACCGTGGGGCAAAAGGTGCTTTCGATTGATTAAAAATTCTTTTGATTTTTTTTTATCAAAACCAATTTTCCGAAATTAATTCCGATAATGTCGACTCAACCAACTAACTCTTCACAAAACACTCCTGTTGTTTCTTCTTCTATGATGCCTCCTCCTCCAGGAAATAATTCGTATCGAAGGAACAAGAATAATGCTGCTCGAATTCCGAATCAAAGCAAAGACAAAGGACCAGCTGATCAAAGTAACGAATTCAACATCATTGGCGACACACCAGCGGGAAATTCGCCTCAAATAAATGCTGGACAATCGGGACGATCAAGCTTTTACAATGATAAAGGCTACCCAGACCCATTTAATATTGGATCTGAAGAGGCTGCTCGAAATCTTGATCATGAAGAAGTTCCTAATTTGTTTGCTATTTTGCAGAAACTTACCGATACTGTTGCAGCCAATCAAGAATTTAATCAGACTCAATTTAGGATCTTGGAGTCCAGGATTACAGAAAATGGACCTTCAATAACCCCAAGGAATTTATTTTCAACTCCAGGAGCATCTGCAGCACCTGGATCTGCGCCGTTTAATACGTCATTCCCAACTGCAACTCAGAATTTTGGGAGCAACATTCCTCAAAATACTCATGCTGCTGGGACATCTGCCACTATGGGCGCAGGTTTACACAATTCTAATAATTATAATGGATCATTTGCTTTTACTAACTCATCGCAGGGACAAGGACCAAACGAATATATCGCAAGAGAGTTTCAGAGGATTAAAGATATGATCTCTAGTGTTCCTGGATTCTGCAATCCAATTCCAGAGGTCAACCTGCATCCTATCTTATTAATAGATATGGTGACAGGATCGCGAATGTAGAGATCCCAAAGAAGTTCCAGGTTCCAAATATGAAGCCATATGATGGAACTACTGATCCTCAAGAGCATATTGCATTATATTTGGAAAAGATGGAAACTGTGCCTGTTCCATCCAATCTGAAGGAAGCCTGCTTATGTAGGAGCTTATGCCTATCAATTTAATCTATTTCAGTTTTATAGAATTTCATTTGTTTCTATCACAATACTGACTTGAGCGTCGGAGTGGCGTTAGCCAATAGGCTAACGTCAGTTTCTCTTTATCGAAGTCCAGTTTTGCAGGTTAAGCTTGAAGAGTGATCACTAACAACAAAGAGATTATAGCAATGTGGAACAAGGTCTTCACCTTTTGGCTTTCACGCCAACTTTTGTCTAAGGTTTTCACCTTATCGCCCTGGTCGCACGATATTAGTTTCTGGCTGAAGTGTTAAATTCCAAGGTATTAGAAATTAATCTGTTGGTTGTCGATGTGACCATCGATTTCAATTTGCCCCTAGTCGCACGTTGTTAATTTCATGGCTGAAGGGTTAAATTCCAAGGTCGCGAAATTAATTCTACCGATTCTCGATGTTACCATCGATCTCCCGAATTGGCTAACCACGCCACCCAATACTCATTCACACGAATTGGCTAACCGCCACCCATTAATATTCAAGGACTGGGGACACCCTCCAGATCTTGGATACCAATATCCCAAATGCAATGATCCGTTGAAATTAAGGGTCTCCCCTCTTAATTTTGGCTTACTCGTTGTAATCCTGGACGCAAGATTTATCTCTATATATACATATATATTACTTTAATGCAGGGTTTGCAGATACTCTCAACGAACTTATGAATATTGATAGCTATAAAGCCAATAATGACCTCCTAAGCGATCGTCAAGACAAACAGGGGACACCAATAACGAATTGGAAAACAATCTTCCATGCACGGTCACTTCTATCCCTTATACTTTTGATTATCATTTTGAACTTTGATTTTGACATCGTTAAAGATGTTTTCTGGAAAATTCTAACTCCGTTTAAGGAGCTAAACGCGAGTCAGAATTTTGGGGACAATTGTTATGCCTGAGATTTTCACCTCCAAGATCTTTGTGGTCCAAGATCTTCGTGGTCCAAGATCTTAGTGGTCCAAGATCTTCGTGGTCTAAGATCTTGGGGCTCTAAGATATCTGACCGTTATTACTTTGACTTAGTAGTACAGGAACAGGTAAAACGGAAGACTTGCCCCCAAAGTCGGAATTTATGGTTGAAAACGTGTGAAAATGGCTCCATAACGTCCATTTACCAAGTAATCAAGTCAAGAGAAAAATCTGCTCAAGATCCCTGATTGCCAGCTCAAGATCCCAGATTTTTAGGATAGTTAGTTAGATATTTTCTCTATAAAAGGGGCAAGTGATTGCTAGGCTAAAACACTTCGACTTATCTCTGAAAAAACACTTCTTTCTCTCTATTTTCTTCTGTAAACACATTACACTAAACACTTTTCATCATTGTAACACTTAGATCAATCACTTGGGCTCTCGAATTGTAATTAACTTCGATTTATAATAATAAAAGTAGCACGGAGGGACGATTGCTTCCTCCCGGGGTTTTTATGCCGGCAATCCAGAAGGATTAAGGGCTTTTCCTCGTCAACAAATCACGGTGTTCTTATTCCTTTATGCATTTTACTTTATTTATATTTTATATAACGTTTTTCTTACCATTATCGCTTATATCTTTACATTTTGCTTACTTTAGATCAACTTTTACAAAGTAATCTTTTTATTTACGTTCAAGTACTTTAATTAGTCATATTTCATGCTTTTATACTGTTTCTCAATGAATTCTTAAGTATTATCACGTTTTAACGTTATTTATTCAAGATCTTGGCACTCTATTTGTTCATTTGTTAAATTTTATAAGTAGATCTTTATTTTTACAGTCCTATCTTGATAAAAACAATCATTTTAGCATTATTTTACGTGATTATTCAATATTTAGCAAATACGTTACATTTTCGCAATTATTTCAACACCTCAGTATACTGAACTTTCAAGATCTTTAAGCACACAACCTCACGAACGAAAGTTTGGTTACATAATTGATCTAAGTCTTCGACATAGATTATCTTAGGTAATTTTTGACCAAAACAATATGATCGCCCAAATAGGAAAGTAGAAACTCCAGTATATAAGCCAAGAAATAAGCCCTACACAAGACATGTTGACAATCAAGCGAATGCAGTCGAAGAAGATGATGGGGTCGAATATCCTGCCCTTTCAACATACTGCTTCTCAGTATCAACACCTGGCATTATAATGGCACTTAGAGATCTTGGAGACAAAGTAAGATGGCCACAAAAGAAGAATGATTCTTATTACAAAAAGAAAGATCCCAGTCAATGGTGTGCATATCATGAAGACTTTGGCCATCTTACTGAAGATTGCAAGATGTTAAAGAAGTTATTCTGGACCCTGAAGATCCTAACATCAAAGTTTTATTAGGTAAAAAGATCTCAAAAGATTTAGAGGTCAAACTTACTGATTTTTTGAAGACCAGAATGAAGACTTTTGCTTGGAAGCAAGAGGATATGACTGGAATATCTAAAGATGTGATTACACACAAGCTTGGAATTGATAAAAGTTTCAAGCCGATTCAGCAAAAAAGAAGAAAATTTGCTCCAGAAAGGAATGCAATTATCCAAGAAGATGTGGAGAGATTATTAAAAGCAAAAATGATTAGGGAAGTAAAATTTCCTGAATGGCTAGCAAATGTGGTGGTAGTACAAAAGAAAAATGGAAAATGGAGGGTTTGTGTAGACTTCACTGATCTTAACAAGGCCTGCCCAAAAGATCCATTTCCACTACCACATATCGATGCAATGGTAGATGCAACTTCTGGACATGAGATGCTCACGTTTATGGACGCTTCTTCTGGATTCCAGCAAATTCAGATGGAACCTGAAGATCAAGAAGCCACCACTTTCATGACCCCAACAGGTATTTATTGTTATATTGCTATGCCTTTTGGTCTTAAAAATGCAGGTGCGACATATCAAAGGCTAGTCAACATGATGTTCAAAGATCCAACTAGGGGATCTCACCTAGGACGATCTCACCTAGGACGATCTCACCTAGGACGATCTTACTTCGGACGATCTCACCTAGGACGATCTTACTTCGGACGATCTCACCTAGGACGATCTCACCTAGGACGATCTCACCAGGACGATCTCACTAGACGATCTCACCTAGGACGATCTCACCTAGGACGATCTCACCTAGGACGATCTCACAGGACGATCTCACCTAGGACGATCTTACTTCGGACGATCTCACCCTAGGACGATCTTACCTAGGACGATCTCACCTAGGACGATCTTACCGGACGATCTCACCTAGGACGATCTTCCGGACGATCTCACCTAGGACGATCTTCACCGGACGATCTCAATTAGGACGATCTCACCTAGGACGATCTTACTTCGGACGATCTCACCTAGGACGATCTCACCTAGGACGATCTCACCCAGGACGATCTTCACAGACGATCTCACTAGGACGATCTCACCTAGGACGATCTTACTTCGGACGATCTCACCTAGGACGATCTTACCTAGGACGATCTCACCTAGGACGATCTTCACTTCGGACGATCTCAATTAGGACGATCTCACCTAGGACGATCTTACTTCGGACGATCTCACCTAGGACGATCTCACCTAGGACGATCTCACCCAGGACGATCTTACTTCGGACGATCTCACTAGGACGATCTTACCGGACGATCTCACCTAGGACGATCTCATTAGGACGATCTCACCTAGGACGATCTTACTTCGGACGATCTCACCTAGGACGATCTCACCTAGGACGATCTCACCCAGGACGATCTACCAGACGATCTCATTAGGACGATCTCACCTAGGACGATCTTACTTCGGACGATCTCACTTAGGACGATCTCACCTAGGACGATCTTACTTCGGACGATCTCACCTAGGACGATCTCACCTAGGACGATCTCATCCAGGACGATCTCACTAGGACGATCTCACCTAGGACGATCTTACTTCGGACGATCTCACCTAGGACGATCTCACCTAGGACGATCTCACCTAGGACGATCTTACTTCGGACGATCTCACTTAGGACGATCTCACCTAGGACGATCTCACCCTAGGACGATCTCACCTAGGACGATCTTACTTCGGACGATCTCACTTAGGACGATCTCACCTAGGACGATCTCACCTAGGACGATCTTACTTCGGACGATCTCACCTAGGACGATCTCACCTAGGACGATCTTACTTCGGACGATCTCACTAGGACGATCTTCACCTAGGACGATCTCACCTAGGACGATCTTCACCGGACGATCTCACCTAGGACGATCTCACCTAGGACGATCTTACTTCGGACGATCTCACTAGGACGATCTTACTTCGGACGATCTCACCTAGGACGATCTCACCTAGGACGATCTCACAGGACGATCTCACCTAGGACGATCTTACTTCGGACGATCTCACTAGGACGATCTCACCTAGGACGATCTCACTAGGACGATCTCACCTAGGACGATCTTACTTCGGACGATCTCACCTAGGACGATCTCACCTAGGACGATCTCACCTAGGACGATCTCACCTAGGACGATCTCACCTAGGACGATCTCACCTAGGACGATCTCACCTAGGACGATCTCACCAGGACGATCTACCAGGACGATCTCTTAGGACGATCTCACCTAGGACGATCTTACTTCGGACGATCTCACCTAGGACGATCTCACCTAGGACGATCTCATCCAGGACGATCTCCAGGACGATCTCAATTAGGACGATCTCACCTAGGACGATCTTACTTCGGACGATCTCACCTAGGACGATCTCACCTAGGACGATCTTACTTCGGACGATCTCACCTAGGACGATCTCACCTAGGACGATCTCACCCAGGACGATCTTCACAAGACGATCTCACCTAGGACGATCTTACTTCGGACGATCTCACCTAGGACGATCTTACCTAGGACGATCTCACCTAGGACGATCTTCACTTCGGACGATCTCACCTAGGACGATCTCACCTAGACGATCTCACCAGGACGATCTCAATAGGACGATCTCACCTAGGACGATCTTACTTCGGACGATCTCACCTAGGACGATCTCACCTAGGACGATCTCACCCAGGACGATCTTCACAGGACGATCTCACCTAGGACGATCTTACTTCGGACGATCTCACCCTAGGACGATCTTACCTAGGACGATCTCACCTAGGACGATCTTACCGGACGATCTCACCTAGGACGATCTTACCGGACGATCTCACCTAGGACGATCTTCCGGACGATCTCACCTAGGACGATCTTCACTCGGACGATCTCACCTAGGACGATCTCACCTAGGACGATCTCACCTAGGACGATCTCACCTAGGACGATCTCACCTAGGACGATCTCACCTAGGACGATCTCACCTAGGACGATCTCACCTAGGACGATCTCACCAATAATCCCAGGACGATCTCAATTAGGACGATCTCACCTAGGACGATCTTACTTCGGACGATCTCACCTAGGACGATCTCACCTAGGACGATCTCACCTAGGACGATCTCACCTAGGACGATCTCACCTAGGACGATCTCACTAGGACGATCTCACCTAGGACGATCTTACTTCGGACGATCTCACCTAGGACGATCTCACCTAGGACGATCTTACTTCGGACGATCTCACTTAGGACGATCTCACCTAGGACGATCTCACCCAGGACGATCTTCACCGGACGATCTCACTAGGACGATCTCACCTAGGACGATCTTACTTCGGACGATCTCACCTAGGACGATCTCACCTAGGACGATCTTACTTCGGACGATCTCACTAGGACGATCTCACCTAGGACGATCTTACTTCGGACGATCTCACTTAGGACGATCTCACCTAGGACGATCTCACCCAGGACGATCTTCACCGGACGATCTCACTAGGACGATCTCACCTAGGACGATCTTACTTCGGACGATCTCACTAGGACGATCTTACCTAGGACGATCTCAATTAGGACGATCTCACCTAGGACGATCTTACTTCGGACGATCTCACCTAGGACGATCTCACCTAGGACGATCTCACCCAGGACGATCTTCACAGGACGATCTCAATTAGGACGATCTCACCTAGGACGATCTTACTTCGGACGATCTCACCTAGGACGATCTCACCTAGGACGATCTCACCCAGGACGATCTTCACAAGATCGTTTCATTTTCTGTTCTTAATTCAATTCAATTTTTCAAATCAAATCAATTTCAAAATGGCTTCTCGTGAAGCATTGGCATTGGGTTCAGATACAAGACCTCCAGTTCTCTACCGTGGTTCCTATGGACTATGGAAGAAAAGATTTATGGACTATGTGGAGAGTCAAACAAATGGTCATATGATGAAAGATTCCTCCTGAATGGCTAGCAAATGTGGTGGTAGTACAAAAGAAAAATGGAAAATGGAGGGTTTGTGTAGACTTCACTGATCTTAACAAGGCCTGCCCAAAAGATCCATTTCCACTACCACATATCGATGCAATGGTAGATGCAACTTCTGGACATGAGATGCTCACGTTTATGGACGCTTCTTCTGGATTCCAGCAAATTCAGATGGAACCTGAAGATCAAGAAGCCACCACTTTCATGACCCCAACAGGTATTTATTGTTATATTGCTATGCCTTTTGGTCTTAAAAATGCAGGTGCGACATATCAAAGGCTAGTCATGTTATAACACGATTTCTATCACCGAATTCAAGTCATCAATGGCTGTTTTGGTGAGTGTGTGTTCTTGGTGTTTGTGTGTGTTTTGAGAGAGAAAGTGTGTGTGTGTGTAAAAGTTGGTTATTTTGTATTAAAGTTATTCAGGGATTAATCAAGGTTCTTCAAAAGTTATGATCTCTAAGGTATGAGAGGGGTATTTATAGGCTAACTATACAATTATGCTAATTATCACAATTAGCCCCTCAACCTTAGTGATCATTTACCTATGACTTAATAACAAGAAAATCCTCTAATCTAAATTACAATTTTTCATACTTAGTGCTTTGTGGCTTGTAGGACGATCTCCTCAAGATCGTCTTGACAAGTGGTTGTGTGTTGTGAAGTGTTTGATTGTGGCTAATTAATCCGTAAGGATTGGTTTGGTCAATTCAAATACTTGGAAAGTTTTATACTTGAAAATTTTTGAGAAAGAAAACTAAGACGATCTTCTCCAAGATCGTCCCATTTCCTCTGAACTTAAGACGATCTTCAACCAAGATCGTCCCAGTTCTTTGAATCGTTTCATTCCAAAAACATTTTAATTCAAGATCGTTTTATCCAAAATCATTTAGTTCAATATCATTTCACTTCAAGATCATTTCATTTCAAGACCGTTTCATTTCAAGATCGTTTCATTTTCATACTTAACCAAATTTCACCAATAATCCCAGGACGATCTCAATTAGGACGATCTCACCTAGGACGATCTTACTTCGGACGATCTCACCTAGGACGATCTCACCTAGGACGATCTCACCCAGGACGATCTTCACAAGATCGTTTCATTTTCTGTTCTTAATTCAATTCAATTTTTCAAATCAAATCAATTTCAAAATGGCTTCTCGTGAAGCATTGGCATTGGGTTCAGATACAAGACCTCCAGTTCTCTACCGTGGTTCCTATGGACTATGGAAGAAAAGATTTATGGACTATGTGGAGAGTCAAACAAATGGTCATATGATGAAAGATTCCATCCTTAATGGACTTGCCGTTCATCGCCATCCCACTACTGATGCAATAATTCTAACTCCTGATCTTTTGAATGCTGAACAAAAAGATCGAACAGCTGCAGATAACAGAGCTAGATCATGCCTATACAAAGCTCTACCGGATGAAATCTATGGCTCTGTTGATTCTTATGATACAGCCAAGGAGATATGGGATGAGGTGGCTAGACAGATGGAAGGAGCTGACGTGACTTCGACGATAAGATTGACCAATGTTTTGACTGAGTTTGACAACTTCACCAAATTGCCTAATGAATCTCTTGAAGCTGTCTACTACAGATTCTACAATGTCATAAATGAGCTGAGGAAGAACAATGTCAAGAAAACAGAGATTGAGTTAAACATCAAATTCATCAAAGCTCTTGGTCAGAATGGGAAGATTTTGGAACACAGATCAAGCAACATCAAAATCTGACCAAGTTTACCATTCATACTCTTTATGAATCTTTCAAACTCAATGAAAACCAAGTCCTAAACAAAGCTTCATCAAACAAAATGCCAGAAGTTGTATCTTCTGATCCTTTGGCATTAATAGTTGAGAAGAAGATTTCTGAAGCTCTTAAGAGGCAAATGGTAGTTGTTTCTTCATCTGATGAGGAGGGAGATGATCTGATGGCTACAAGAGATGGTGTTTCAGATGAACTATATCAAGCTCTTGCCGCGGTAACAAAGCATTTCAAGAGAAAATTTTACAAAGCGAGGCCAACAAACAACAATCTCCGCACTTCTTCTACAAGTGCATTTCCCAAGAAGGAACACTATCATCCTAAGAGTAATGAGCAAGGTGAAGCTAATGGATCAAAGTATGGTGAAAAGAAGGAAGATTATGAGAAACAAGTTGTTGAGAAGGGTAAGGCATCAGACAAAAAGTGCTACAATTGTGGTATTCCTGGACATTTTGCTGTTGATTGCAAACAACCTCGAAAGCGGAATTATGAGTATTACAAGCAGAAGATGCTGTTAGCCAAACAAGTTAAAGCAGGACATGCATTGCTCGCTGAAGATGACAAATGGCTATTACTCACAGATGATGAAGATCAAGATCTCTCTGCTAATGTTTGCTTTATGGCAAGGTTGGCCAAGGACAAAGTTTTTGAAGCAGAAAGTACTGATGATGAATACCCAGATGATGAGGTAACTCTCGACTCTACTTTTTCTTTGATTAAGGACAAAGAGTCATGTAGATTAGCTTTATCAAATTTGACAACTCATATCAAATCTTTAGCCAACAAAAACAAAAAGTTGAAAAATAGTATTTCATTTTCTAAAAGTGAATTTTCAAAACTTCTTGAAGAACATTCAAAATTACTTTTTGAACATGATGCTATTAAACAAGATTTTCAAGCTTACAAAGATAAGATGCTGGTTAAAGAATGTGAGTTGAATGTCTCTCCTGATCTAAGTTATTACAAAAATGTCAAAATCTTGAAAAGACCATTCATGATCTTGAAAAGGCCAATCAAGATCTTGAAATTCAAAAGACCAATGAATGGCTTCGGGCAAATGCAAGACAAATGGATGTTGATATTCTTAATAAAAAGCTCCAAGAAGCTAAACCAAACAATGTTGAATTCGAAAGGAAGATTTTTGATTTAAATCATAATTGTTTTCTAAAAGGCATTGAGATTGAGAATCTTGAAAAACAAGTTGAGGAATTTAAAAAGAATATACTTTTCTATCAAGAAAAGTTGTATAAAATTGAACAAAATCCTCTCTTGGATTTCACTGCCTATTTCAACAAGTCAAAAATTGACAGAACGGATCTTCTTCTCGGGTTGGGATTTGAGAATATCACACCATTACAAAAAGCCAAAGAGGAAATTGAACCCTTGTATGATGAAAAATTCCACGACTTGGTATGATACAACAATTTATTCGTCCATTGGATGACGAATTTGAGACTGATGAAGTTGAGAGAATACCAAAACATGAATTTTTGGTTAATTATGATGCAATAAATGATTCATACAAAACAAAAGAATCTTCAATTTTCAAATTGGAAGAAATTGAATCAAATTTTCAAAACCAAGAATCTGTCGGTACTCTACCTAAACCAACTAAAATGTATTTTCCAACCACATTTTTGGAAAAACAAATAGAAGGTTTACAACAAAAGGTGAAATCTCAACAAAAAGTTATTAATCACCTCAAGTCTCAAAGTCCGAATTCAGAGGATAAATGTATTGTTGTTGATACTAAGAAAGTTTGTGAGAATGTTTCTACTCAAACTGACCAAAGTGCTTCAGTAGACAATTCTACCCAAACTACTTATGATTCATATACAAATACCTCTACTCAAACCTTGACTGATTCTCTTGAATGTACTTGTCGAAATACTGCTACATTTATAGCTGATGATTATGTGCAATCTGATTTATCTGATGAAGAACTTGCACATAGTTTAGTTTTGATATGGTACTTCTATAGGTTTTTCACATGCAACACTGTTGATGAGTTAGTTGTTCACCCTAAGCCTAGTGCTAGTATAGGTGTTGATACGTCTACTCAATTTTCTTGTGAGACCAAAGATGTGTCAGTTCAAGTTGACCTAATTTCCGAGACCACCCATGATGTGAAGTTGGACACCAAGATTCCTGATTTTTCAAAATTTTCAAATGAATTTGAAACTAATCAATCTCCATTGAAATTTTCTTTTTCAAAAGATATCACAAAGGATGATTTTGATAAATTCATGGAGGGAGAATATGTTTTTAATTCAGAAACTGAGAAAAAGATTGAATCTACCAAAATCAAAGTTGAAACAAAAATGGAATCTCAAAAACCATTGTCCAAAGCTCCAACTTCATATTACTCAAAGAAACGAGTTAAGACCAAACTCGTCAAGACTGAACCAAAGACCATTAAGTTAGAAACCTTTGTTGCTACCACAGTGAAACATGTCAAAAAGGAACAAGCTGAGACCCCACACAAGACAAAGTACACCAAAGTGAAACTTCCGAAAGACTATTCTAAAGCTTCTCAATCTAGCTCTCAATCTAGCTTTATACCTAAGGTGTCTAAGTCTAGCTCAGTTTCGCTAACTAAGGATGCATCAAATGGTACAACTAGATATAGGGATAGATATGGATGGTTTTCTCATGATAAACCAAAGAAGCAAGAAGTTTCCTCACCTCCAAAAGATTCCAAAAAGATGAAAGTGTTTAAAACTCCTAGTTCTAATCTTCTTAGTTTCAATTCAACAGGTAGAAAGAGCATAACTAGTGGTGCTAAATGGGTTGCTAATACATTAGTACCTAAGATCACTAGTAATCAAAAGGATGTTGAGAAAAAGAAAAAAAGAAGGAGGAGAAAGGCTGTTAATAGGAGGAAGGGTGTTCATGTTAATCAAAACAATTCTTCGTTGTTAAATAATGTTGAAAATGTCAAGGCAAGGCCTTGTGAGCTTGTAAACAAATTTAATTCTCGTACTTGTGTAGCTGATGTTAATGCTTGTAGACATGTTACTTTTAATTCTCATGTGAATGTTCGTACTTTTTATTCAAATGTGTTTGTTGATAATGTGCTTGTTAATGCTTATGTTGATTCGAAAACATGTTTGAATGCGTTTCCTAAGTTATATACCCTGCCTGTTTTAACTAACCATAAAGGACCCGTCTTCAAGTGGGTACCTAAAAACGGTTAAATTTCTTTGATTGCAGGAAATAACCATCTGTGTTTGGATACTCGATTCCGGGTGTTCGAAGCACATGACTGGAAATAAATCTTTGCTCAAGAACTTTGTTGAACGATTCATGGGAACAGTTCGCTTTGGAAACAACAATTTCGCTCCCATCTTAGGTTATGGAGACATTGAACGAAATGGAATTATCATTAAGAAAGTTCACTATGTTGAAGGATTAAGTCATAATTTGTTCAGTGTTGGACAATTCTGTGACAACAATCTTCAAGTTCTTTTTCGACAATCTCTGTGTAAAGTCCAAACTCTAGATGGAGTTGATATTCTTTGCGGTGATCGTGATGATAATCTCTTTACCGTCAATCTCGATGATAACCAACCAACCGATAATATTTGTCTCATTTCAAAGGCTACTTCAAAGAATTCTTGGTTATGGCATAGAAGGCTTTCTCATCTGAATTTCCAAACCATCAATACTTTGGTCAACAAGCATCTTGTTGAAGGCTTACCTGACTATAAGTATGAAAGTGAACATGTTTGTCCTTCTTGTGCTGTTGGGAAGATTAAGAGAGCTTCTCATAAACCGAAGAAATCTCCAAATTCTTTAGCACCTCTTCATTTGCTTCACATGGATCTTTGTGGGCCAATGAAAGTACAAAGCCGAAATGGGAAGAAATACATCTTGGTTATTGTTGATGATTATTCAAGATATACTTGGGTCAAGTTCCTTGCATCCAAAGATGAAACAACTCAGATGTTGATAGATTTCATCACTAATACTCAAGTAAATCTTCAACTTCCAGTTCGTTACATCCGTTCAGATAACGGTACTGAGTTCAAGAATGATGTTTTTGATGAATTCTGCAAATCCAAAGGTATTAGTCATCAATTCTCAGCAGTTCGCACCCCACAACAAAATGGTGTTGTTGAAAGGAGAAATCGATCGCTGGTGGAAGCAGCAAGGACAATGCTTGCTTATTCCAAATTGCCATCCAATATGTGGGCTGAAGCTGTTGACACTGCTTGTCACACTCAGAATCGGTCCATTATCAATCAGCGTTTCGAAAAGACTCCTTATGAGGTTGTTAACAAACGCAAACCCAACATCAACTACTTTCATATTTTTGGGTGTGTTTGTTACACTTTGAATGATCGGGAGAATCTTGGAAAGTTCGAGAAGAAAGGTGATGAAGGATATTTTGTTGGTTATTCCAAAACATCAATTGCCTACCGAATCTATAATCGTCGAACAAACACAATTCAAGAAACAATGAATGGTTGGTTTGATGAGATGTCAGGCATGATTTTTGAGCAAGAAAGTTTGCTACCAACAAGTAATGATCCAAGTGCTTCAAGTACTTCTACAAGGAACTCTACCTTAGCTTCTAAATTCAAGAAGTTTCCAACTCCAACAAGTGATGAATTAGATATTCTTTTTGAAGAATTCTATAATTCAAAACCGATTCATGATCAAAAACCTCAGGTCATCGTTGAACCAATTCAAAACAATGAACCTCTTCATAACAACGATCCCGTTCCTGACATCATTCATGAATCTTCATCAAGTTCTTCAGAGCAGGAATCCTCTTCTAATAATTCTTCTTCACCATCCTCTCCTGATAATGCTTCTCAAGTGAATGTTCAAGAACAACCTTCTCGATTTACTCAGACAACAAATCCTTTGAACACTCCAAATGTGTATGTACCACTTGACTTTGATCATCCAGCTTATGAGGAAAGAGTTATACCAAGTTATGATTCTATCTCTCCACAAAACTCAAGTTTCAATGATGATGATGTTGATCTTCAACAACAAGATCCTCTTCCTCATGCTCACAAGTGGACACGTATGCAGAAATACCATCCTACTGATCAAATAATTGGAGATCCACAAGCAGGAGTAACTACTCGTACTTCAGTAAATGAGTGTCTTGTTGCACTTTCTCTTAGCAATATCGAACCCAAAACAGTATCTGAAGCTCTTCGTGATCCAGAGTGGGTTAAGGCAATGCAAGATGAACTCGCACAATTTGAAAGACTGAAGGTATGGAGATTAGTTCCAAATCCTAGAAAAGATGATCCAATCGGTACAAAGGGGATATTCAAAAACAAAAAGGATGAGAATGGAGTGGTAGTAAGGAATAAAGCTCGACTTGTTGCCAACAACCTGGTGTTGACTTCGACGAAACTTTTGCTCCAGTTGCAAGAATGGAGGCCATTCGAATATTCTTAGCTTATGCAGCATTCCGAAACTTTACTGTGTTTCAAATGGATGTGAAGACTGCTTTCATGAATGGTGACCTCAAAGAAGAAGTTTACGTTGATCAACCAGAAGGTTTTGTTGATCCTCAAAGGCCAAACCATGTCTACAGGTTAGACAAGGCTCTCTACGGTCTTAAGCAAGCACCCCGAGCATGGTATGATTCTTTAACTACTTTCTTACTAAGAGGTGGCTTTACCAAAGGCAAAATTGACCCTACCTTGTTCATTCGCAAACAAGGTAAGCATGTTCTACTTATTCAAATATATGTTGATGACATTATCTTTGGGTCGACCAGTCAAACATTTTGCCGAAACTTTTCATCTCTTATGGTTAATCATTTTGAAATGAGCATGATTGGGGAAATGAATTACTTTTTGGGTCTTCAAATCAAACAATTACCAACTGGTATTTTTATATCACAAGGTAAATACATAAATGACATGTTGAAAAAGTTTGATATGACTTCATGTTCTTCAATTTCTACCCCAATGGCTGCTCGAACAAACATAAATGCTGATACAAATGGGAAACCATTTGACCAAAAGAGATATCGAAGTATGATTGGTTCGTTGTTGTACCTAACAGCATCTCGCCCAGATATAATGTTGCAACATGTATGTGTGCTAGATATCAAGCTGCTCCAACTGATTTACATTATCAAGCTGTGAAACGAATCTTTCGTTATCTGAAGGGTACACCCGATTTAGGTCTCTGGTATCCAAGGATACTGGATTCAATCTAACTGCATATTCAGATGCAGATCATGCTGGTTGTAAACTTGATCGCAAGAGCACTTCCGGTACTTTACAATTTTTAGGCGATAAAATTGTGAGTTGGTCTTCCAAGAAACAGAATTGTGTGTCACTATCAACGGCTGAAGCTGAATATGTGGCTGCGGCTAGTTGTTGTGCTCAAGTTTTATGGATGAAGACACAACTAACTGATTATGGTCTGAAATATGATCATATCCCTATCTATTGTGATTCTCAGAGTGCCATTGCCATTGCAGTCAACTCAGTAAACCACTCTCGATCAAAGCATATTGATATTAGATATCATTTTCTCAAAGATCATATTGAGAAAGGTGACATCGAGCTCTACTTTGTGGGTACTGACTTTCAACTTGCAGATTTGTTCACAAAACCACTGGATGAAAAGAGGTTTAACTTTCTTATCTCCAAGCTAGGTATGTTAAATCTTAAACCTTAACTCTTTTGAAGGAATTCTTGACACATTCCAGAAAAACAAAATACAAAATTTGAAAAGAGAAAATCAAATACAAAATTGCATATTTTCAAAAATAAACAAAAAGATATTTATTTCAGTGGCTTGCATATACTATGTATGCAACCCGTTCTTAAATGATATATTTATTTTTAGAGTGTTTTTACATTCTAAGATCTTGTTATTATACATATAGATTGATATAAGATAACAAGGAATCGAACGCCTTTGTGTACTTCCAAGTGTTCTTATATGAATATGTATGTGTAATTACAATCAAATTTTTTTCAAATAAAATTTTCAAACTCTCAATTGTTGATATGAGAAGTAAAGGATCGAACGCCTTTGTGTACTCCCTTGCTGTCTCATCTTGAACAATTGATTGGGTTATCATTTGCTTGAATGTTTTAATTACCTCCAACGTGTTGCTGTAAGATGCGACGGATTGAACGCCTTTGTGTACTCCCTAGCTGTCTTACTATCAACATTGTTGTTGAAGCAAAACTTTGTGTTTCTCAAATAAAAATCTTGTTCACAATAGACTCTCAAAATTTTCCAAATATTCAGTCACAACAAAGATTTTACTCTTTTTGATATCACAAAACAATTTTTGCTCCACCTTTCTATGGAAAACATTTTGATCTATTCTTGCATAGCTTAAGGAGGAGTTTGTGATTTCAAAAACTTTCAAAACTTCAAATGTGTTTCAAATTTTTTTTCTCATTCACACATTTGATGTTTTTCCAATGATTTTCAATCAAAAGAAGTTCGGTGATTAGTTTGCACATGAGCGATAAGTTTTTCTCAAAATTTACTCCATGAACTTCATCACGGCCGATGAGTTCTAACCCCAGAGTATTCACTTCTTTCATTAGATAGTGAGGGTATTTTGAGTGATGTTGTTTTCGTGCAAATAGGATGGAGGGAGTAAAAGTCGAAAAGTGAGCGGTTACGGTGAAATAATGATGTGAGATAGGGCTAAAAGAAACAAAAGCCCTCCCCAAATTCTCAAAAAGCCGGGTCAACACGTTCCTATCGGTTTTCATTTGTTGATTTCTCGATATTGAAGAAGTTTTCATGGACCCAGTGAAGCAATGCACATCTTTCCTAACCACTCAAGTATTTCTTAACAAATGCTTGTTTTATTCTCACGGAGATTTTCACATTTCTATTGACTCTTCATTTGGAAGATGTTGATATTGAAAAAGGGCGACATTCTGCTCCAGTCCCCGACTTCATTTGATCACGCTGTGTCTAGAGCTATCTTGATTGGTCATTAATTTGATCATCATTCATTTTTTAGAACACATTCGAGTCATATCTTTGTGATATTATTGCTTATCTTTGTGATATAGCCGGAACATTCGTAGTGATATCTTAATTGATATTCCACGATGATCGAATGGAAATCCTACCAATGCTAACATCTTTTCCAACGTTGAAAGTAGGTCTCGTGATTACATTTATGTGATTATTGAGTTAACGAGAAGTCTAAGTGACCTCGGTTTTTCCCTAAAAAGTCTTTAAGGATAAAAGATTGTGGTTATACGCTTCGGCAATCCTAACCATGATTTATATTCTTTGAAGCAATCTCGTGGTTGCAAAGCCGCAGATCGAACTATGTTAGAGAATTGTTTTGTGCATATCTCAATGATACATAGGAAATCCGAAAAATGTTATACACTTCAATCGGTCATTTCATTAATCCTTTCGATTTTTGAACATGCTAACGGATCATTCTTATCCGGTTTCATTTCTCATCACACAAACACAGAAAACACCAACACCATGATATAACGTTTGTACCAACAACTTCGATCTTACATTTTAGTCACCCCTAGGATTTCTTGGGTTGGGCTAATGGTTTGGGTTGATGTTTTGATGGTTGACATTTCTTCATGTGATCATGTTATTCCTTTTGACATTTAATCAATCAAATGTGTACATAATGACATTGGTTCCCAAATTTTGTCATTATGAGGGGGAGAAAATATTATGATTGATTTACTGATTGATAAGGAAACAAGGAGAAAAGTTTGTGTTTGGTTGTTTCAATAGGTTTTAGGCTTATCAAAGTTTGTGTATAGGGGGAGAAAATTCTTCATGATGTGTCAATAGTCTCTTGTATTCAGATTTTCACTAGATTTTAGTTGATTGAGATTTTGGTTTTAAAAAAGGGGGAATCTGAATTGACTTCAAAGATAAGAATGAAACCGAAGATGAAAGGATTTTCACTCAAGATGCTTCAAAAGTCCAAAGATGCTCCAAAAATGTTTATACTCATGGATTGAGGGGGAGTATGATTACTTCATAAGAATTTCATCCAAACTTCATTCAAATGCTTACTCTCCAAAGTGTTCAAGTTGATGTGAAAAAGATCAAAGCTTCAAAAAGGTTGAAAGATTGGTTAGAAGATTCAAGTCAAAAAAAGTAAAGCTTCAAAAGAGTCTTCATCAAACACACTTCATTCAAGATCTTCAATTCATACAACAACATTTTATCAAGAAACTCCAATGCATATATCAAGGGGAGAGTACATATTCATGAAACTTTATTTCAAGAAGATGAAATTCACTCAAGAATCAAAACTGAAGAATCGAAAAGTTGAATTTCACTCAAGAATCAAAGATTGAAAAATCAAAACCAAGATTCATACCTTCCGCATTTCAAAAGACAACTCTGATTCATGATTCAACAATCCTCGAAGATTCAAGACACACAAGCATTCATTATTCTCTGTTCCTAAAGAACATTGAGAATCATCACATGATTTAATTTCAAGAAGTCCAAAACCAAGACTGAATCAAGTTCTCCAAAGACAAAAGAGAAAACTTTGAAGACTTGTTTCAACACATCAATTGTCTTCACCACCGGGCTCATCAAATTCATTCCTACAAGACAAGATAACACGTACTTCATTCATTACAATATATCACTAAGGGGGAGAATGTTAGAAATCCAAAAATAGTGATAAATTGTAATTTAGATCAGAGGATTTTCTTGTTATTAAGTCATAGGTAAATGATCACTAAGGTTGAGGGGCTAATTGTGATAATTAGCATAATTGTATAGTTAGCCTATAAATACCCCTCTCATACCTTAGAGATCATAACTTTTGAAGAACCTTGATTAATCCCTGAATAACTTTAATACAAAATAACCAACTTTTACACACACACACACTTTCTCTCTCAAAACACACACAAACACCAAGAACACACACTCACCAAAACAGCCATTGATGACTTGAATTCGGTGATAGAAATCGTGTTATAACAATTAAACAAGAGGAAATAACTTAGTCAAGTAGTTTATAATGGTCGTACCAGCTATACCGTTTACATCTACGCATGCATCTTTAATTCTTAACTATGTATTCAATAAGCAAGAGAGGCAACAAGATGTTGATATATATCATAGCAATTTGGCTGGCATGGCAACCTATACACACAACCTATACACACAATTTCCCAAGACTCCAATTTCCTTTACGCATGTATTACCAAGTCCTAACGATTTATTTCACCAACTTAGTTAGGCAACGAAATTTAAGCATATTCAATAATTAGAATATCATGGCAACCATATTTGTTCTACCGCATTTCCTAACAATTTATTTACATAACCTATTTAGAAGGTAAGATTTTGTAGGTCTATCAACTAATCTCGCAATACCAAGCCGTACATACAATCTCTCATACGTTGGGTATAACTATGCATAAGTTTTCAATCATTACTAATTCTTTCTTATAACTAGGTTAAGAATTAACATTTTGAGCATACTCAAATTATCAGACATGTCTACTGTCCTTATTCATACAATTGTACATTGAGTAAATATTTATACATGCATCACCATTTTCGCTTATCTCATGCCTACAATTTAGCTTAACAACATGATTTATACATGCTAAAACTATCAAACTAGTATACCAATCTTTTCATGAAAGTGTTCCTTGATTAACACATACACATGCATTACCTATTTCCGTTGTATCATGCATAAAAACTAAGTTCAATGATATAGTTTTCCCATAATCATGCAATAAAACTAGCATGTTAAATTCATTCATATATAATCATCCACCGACTAATACATTTTACGCATGCATCACCAAATATCTTATATCCTGCATACAACCTAGTTTAACAAGGTCTCATGTATATTCAAGTTCACATACTATTAAACAAAACATCCGCATTGTTCACCATAATGTCAACCTTAGTCCAAATCATGGATGTCTAGACAAATCAACACTAAATTCCTCAGCAACTAAACGATTCAAATTGCACCTAAAACATTTAAAACATCAATGTGACCACTACGGGCCATACATACATAAACATCACACATGCATAACATATATGTTACTCAATCATACGAAACAATATGTCATTCCATCATCAATCTCCAACCATAGTAATAGCCCTAGAGTTTATGACCCGGGGATTTGTTTCACAATTTAACTCAGGTTGGCCGCATCAATAGTTAGTGTTTTAGCGTCGACACACTACACATGTTCACTGTCTTTTACTAAAGCCGACATATATATATCCTCAACTAACTGTCATATATCGTGTTATCATACCAACATATCATACGTGTTTCATTTCACTATGCTAAGAACAACATATCATAGTTCTCAAGTAATCGTTATCTATCATGTTCTCGTGCCAAGTTCACAACAATTGCCCACCATCAAAACCAATACTCGTATTCAACACATCTCATTACAATCGTTCATTATTAACTCAAGTAATCATGCTCAAAACATCATGCAATCAAATAACTAACATGAATGATTCAAAGTATAATCCGAATTCGATATGCTCTCTAGTTATTGACCGGGTATGTATACAGGGTGTACCAAAGGCTAACCCTCCACCTAATCAACTTCCATTAAGCATATCGGTTCCTTATTATACTTTAAGCACACGTGCGCAATCCACGATGTCATTAACTTGTTATAATGTTGGGTAACCATAAAAGAGTTGATCGGGTTCTTTTAGGGTTGCCACAATATTATACTAAGTTAATGGCATAACTTCATTTTGCTCTAATCAATCATAACAACAACCATATTAACCACATTTCCACATTCATCACATTGAATTCAAGCTATCACACAAGTGGTTTTAACTACGAACTCACACGGGGATTCACATAATTCACATTGCACACGAATTTCCTAACCATGCATGCTATATGAAGAGTTTTAACTTAAGCCGTAGTCTAGGTCAAACCGCCTAATTCTCTACGACCACGTATGGGCCACCATTTTGTAACACCCCAAGCCAAGGCTCGAAATATTACGGAAATCATATAGCACAAGGTGGAATTAATGTAGAACAAGACTAAATGCAAATAAAGGATTCAGTGAATCCTTACAGAACGATAAACAAGTATCGAAATACATAAAGAGCATGTCGTCACCAAAGATTACAACTGAACATCGAAAGACGACTAACGGTTCTAAGTACAATGCAAAAGAAGGCCAATGGATCCTTGATCCATATAAGTCCAATCCCGGGTTCAACAGCAAGC
The DNA here is from genome assembly GCA_034093135.1 of Erigeron breviscapus. Taxonomy (NCBI): domain Eukaryota; kingdom Viridiplantae; phylum Streptophyta; class Magnoliopsida; order Asterales; family Asteraceae; genus Erigeron; species Erigeron breviscapus. The sequence continues at coordinate 163,245,794 of CM067168.1, read as the reverse complement.
TAACAAATCGATCATACTTCATACCTTGGAATATCTTGGATACCTGAAAAGTGTACTAAGCATAGTCAACACAAGGTTGGTGAGTTCGTAGTAATGATCCATAAGGAACCATCGACAATAATCACAATATACGAGTAGAGGCTAGACATGACTTACAGCGAGCCTCTAAGCAACATAATATCGTCCAACAACAAGATTACACAAGTAAGTAAACGTGTAATAGGAGTGCACAAATGATGTAAATATCAAAGTAAGTGCTGAATGCATAAACAAGCCAACATGCCTATCTTATGCGTGACCTCAAGTCACCTATGCAACGATACCCGCCTGTCATAGCAATGACACAGGCTGCATCTAAAAAACATCGAGATATATATGTCTATATACTCGGATGGCATGTCACCAACATCTCACAGGATAAGTGTATACATCTATACACTAGGATGTTTGAGTCCTCAACCGAGGGCTATGTACGTACGTATGCATGCTTACAATGAATAGTAAATGCATCAATCATGAACCAACAATCAATATACGATGAACATGAATCAACAACAAGATGTACGATGAACATGAACCAACAACAAGAAGTACTATGCACATGAACCAACAACAAGATGTACGATGAACATGAACCCACAACAAGAAGTACTATGCACATGAACCAACAACAAGATATACGATGAACATGAACCAACAATCAATATTAACACCAATTCTATACGTACATACACTTAAGAGGATTCTACTTTCTTCGAGTCCCAGATGCTTATATATAGGGTCATCCGCAGCCTTCCCACCACATCTAAAGACCCATTGAAGGCATAACCGACTTCCATGTATGTACGTCTATCCTAATATTAATGAAATACTTAACCAAAACATAAACCAAGTCAACAACGAAATGAACCGTCACATCAATCCAACAATCGAAACAATCAATCAATCAATCAACAACAAATGCAAGTAACACGCAAGGTTTACACTTTTCAGCCCGAATCTCAAGCGAGTAGGGAGATACGAAACTCACCTTGATCGGCAAAAGAAGTTAATAATGAGTTAAAGTCGAGTTATGATCGCTCAATGATCTCCCCGTGTCCATGACCTATGAATTTAATACACATATTCATTAATACGCATATATATATATATATATATACTATATATGTTATTAGACATATATATATATACATATCTACTATATATGTTATTAGTTCGTGACAAAACCCTAGTTAGGGTTCTATAAGTGTTCCACATTTTTAAAGGATTCCGAGACTCGATTACATCGTTATATGGGCCAAGTACTAGTTTATGGCCAATTAGGATCGTATAACAGTCGTCTAGTATTTTAAATGCCATTAATATAATCATATTCATGTTATTATCTTTATTCAAAACCGTAGTTGGGGTTTCATAGTAGCTCATGACATTATGTGGTTCCCGGGGCTCATATACTTAATTAGGGAAGTCAACTAAGAGTTTAAAAGAACGTCCGACTCGATCCAAGTACTATGGAAGTCAATCTAGAGTTCTGGAAAATCTGAAGAAGGAGGCCGGCGTAAGTTACAGCCAAATGTAGCGTAAGCTACGGTGGCTAAGTTTGGCTTGGCGCAAGCTACGGTCAGGGAGGGCGTAAGTTACGGTGCTAGGTTTTGGTGGGGCGTAGCTTACGGTGCTAATTAGGCGTAGGTTACGGTGGCCTTAATCGATCAATTTTGGCGTCTGGTGACTCAATTTCGGCGTAAACAGAAGGCAAGTCCAAAACCTAAGATGGGAGGGGGCGTAGCTTACGCCATAATAGGCGTAGGTTACGCTGGTTCAAGGCTGGGCAGACCCAGATCGTGCAGCAGCTGTTCTTGGTGCAAAAACTCGACCCAAAACCCTTAAAACTCAAATCTTGACACTAAATCAATTGGTAACGGTTCAAGGCTGCTTAAGGAACATAACCGAGCATACGGGGGCGCCAAATATCAAAACCCACCTCACAAATCCATCTTGAACAACAATCTTTACCCAAAATTTAATTCAACTAATTTTTAAAACCACAAAACCCTAATTCGGCTTAATTAAGTTTCTTGGGCTCAAAACCAACTCTAAACTTCTTTTGACGTATAATCACATGTGTTCAAACATAACCCAATCCGACTTTCAACTCAAAACATCTAAATTTTGTTAAAATCCGATTTTGACCCATTTAAAGCTATGAAACCCTAGATCGGCCTTTGACCCGATTCGTGACCCAAGGGTGATTAGTTTTGGCTAGAAACATGTTAAGAAGTAATAAATGATGAATTTAGAACAAGTTTTACTTACCAAAAATCCTTTCCAAAGTCAAATCCGATTTTGACTCAATAGTGATGTGTTCTTGCACTAGGAACTTCAAATTCGTGATATGTTACAACCAAGATGGTGAAGATGATGATTCTTGATTAAATTTAGGTGAAACAACAATGAACGATGTGATCAATTTAGAGAGAGAGTGAAGAAGTGTTTGTGTGTGTTCTTGCATTTGCTAGAGAGAGAAATGGAAGAGATAAGAGTGTGAGTGAGTGGAGGAGAGGATGGAAGGGTTAGAAGGATAGGTTTGGGTCATGGGTATGGGTTGGATCCATGGGTTGACCCGATAACTTGTTTAGATAAATTCACATACCGCATAACGTCGTTTCACATAATAGGTTGACCAATCGACCGTCAAGTCCATTACTAGTTATTTTGTCTTAAAATAAATGAAATTATATTAACGATTTAATTCGCTAGTTAAATTTCGTACAAAGTCAGATGGTCGAAATTTGCGGATGTTACATTATTCCCCAGTTAAAGAATTTCGTCCTCAAATTACAACGATTCTCACTCTCATCCAGGTTCAAATCTCGTTAATGTTATTCACCCTCAACACTTGTAGCACGTGGTTCCGTTTAGTATCATAGGACAGCCTGTTCACATCCTAGTCCTTCCGTCTCACACACGCCATAGTTGATTCCCCAGTTAAGAAGGAATCTCCCCGGACCGAGATCTTACTTTGATGCCTTGGGGAATTCCCCAGTTATAAGAATTCTCTTTCACTTCCGAACTTTGCTTTCTAAATCCGATTTGTATGGCTTAAAGTTTACGTTTACCTTGCCTTGCATTCATCTGTTTTTAGATTTTTGTTCGTTCTTAGTTGTCATCACATTGTTTTGTTCAAACGAAGATTTTGAACGGTCCTTATCTGGTCACTCTTAACTTATCATTTGCACACTCTATAAGTTAAAACCGATTCTCATATAAAATCGAGAATCCACAAGCTTTTGGAATATACTGTGATTAATAAAAATCTCTTCATAAGTTATGATTTGTTACTCAATTTGATTTTGAAAACACTAAGGACATTTACCAAGAACTCATTGGTCTTTCTCAATTAAAATTCCTCACATATGTCTCAAAAACACCTCACTATTATATTACAAAATTCATACGATTATTAGAGCCGTATTATGTAACAAGTTATAAGTTTATAACTCATTAGATTATTAAAACCGGGTGACGTCGTATGCATCGTTCATACCAAGTGTTAGTATCTTTTGTCATGACTTATCGATCTCCGGGTTATAATTCCATTTTCTCAAACGAGTTTATTGCCAACTTCCAGTAATTTATTATTTATAGATATTTTATATATTATTTCATTCATATCGCGGTTAAAGTTTTTCCCACTCAGATTAACATTAAGTGCAATTAGTTGTAAATAGGTAACACTTATTATGACGATTTGACTTATAGTCAGCGCACTCGTGACGTGTTTCACCCATTGGTCGGCAGCTCATTCATTGAATTTACGTGGTTGCTCCCACTTCTGGCCGTCTGTTTGACAATGGGAGGGATCTTATCCACGACATCTAATCCTGATGGCACTTCATTCGTGTGATAGACAACGATCTAGCGATCCGTTTAAGGTCGAGAAGATTTGAGAATCGCACACTATAAGCACTCGAGCTTCTTACATCTTACGTGTGACTCGCACTATGGCACTCAACTGGTTCATCGTTCCCATGCTTATGAACTCTCGGTTTCGCATTAAGCTAGGCGTTCAATTAGGTCAACTTTTACCAATCGTGCACGTGTATATGTATCACCCAATATCGTCTACACTTTAACTCCACTCCTGCGACGTTCATGTTTGTGAAATTTTACGTGTTGGATAGACTTTTAGATTTCAATTTATTTGTTCAAAATTATGGTTAGTCTAGCCCATGTCGTTCCTCCTCACGCATAATAAGGTTTATAGTTGTATAGCAGCTCACAATGAATTGTTACGTTCCGTTGTCGCCATCGATATTGACTTCGCAATTAACTCCACTGTTATTCGTTTATTCTAATCAATCCACTTTAGTTAACTCAGGCATTTTCCTAAAGTTCAATCTTAAGGACGTATAATACAACGGGGTTCTCATCTTCATAATATAACTATACTTATAGTCTCTATGTTACTGACTAAATCATACATTAATGTTAGAAATCCAAAAATAGTGATAAATTGTAATTTAGATCAGAGGATTTTCTTGTTATTAAGTCATAGGTAAATGATCACTAAGGTTGAGGGGCTAATTGTGATAATTAGCATAATTGTATAGTTAGCCTATAAATACCCCTCTCATACCTTAGAGATCATAACTTTTGAAGAACCTTGATTAATCCCTGATAACTTTAATACAAAATCACCAACTTTTACACAAACACATACTTTCTCTCTCAAAACACACACAAACACCAAGAACACACACTCACCAAAACAGCCATTGATGACTTGAATTCGGTGATAGAAATCGTGTTATAACAAGTGGTATCAGAGCAAAACATCATTCTGATGACGATCCATAACTGAATTCAATCACAAATTCATCAAAATCAAATTTATTTACAATTTGTTCGTATTTTTCACCTACTGGTTCATCAAAATTCACACTTCAAATCACATAAAATCACAGTTATTGTTCACCAATAGATTCGTGGTTGTTGAAAACATAATCCTATCAAGTTTCAAGTTCCAATTCAATCTAATTCTCAAGATTGAATTTTGTGTTTTTGGCGCGAATTTGAGGGATTTGAATCTGTTGTGTTTTGTGTTGAATTTTGTTCATAAATCTGTTGCGGACGTGAATACAATCAGTTTGCAAGTGATTTCGTGATCTAACTCCCAGTAATTCAAAAGATATTGAAGCTCTTTGAAGTTGTTAATGGAGTTTTTATGGAAAACTGATGTAATGAAGAAGATGACCCTAAGACGATCTTCACTAGGACGATCTTCCCAAGATCGTCTTAGTCGTTAAAAATTCATTTTTCATACTTAGTGCTTTCTGGCTTGTAGGACGATCTCCTCAAGATCGTCTTGACAAGTGGTTGTGTGTTGTGAAGTGTTTGATTGTGGCTAATTAATCCGAAAGGATTGGTTTGGTCAATTCAAATACTTGGAAAGTTTTATACTTGAAAATTTTTGAGAAAGAAAACTAAGACGATCTTCTCCAAGATCGTCCCATTTCCTCTGAACTTAAGACGATCTTCAACCAAGATCGTCCCAGTTCTTTGAATCGTTTCATTCCAAAATCACTTTAATTCAAGATCGTTTTATCCAAAATCATTTAGTTCAAGATCATTTCATCAAGATCATTTCATTTCAAGACCGTTTCATTTCAAGATCGTTTCATTTTCATACTTAACCAAATTTCATCAATAATCCCCAGGACGATCTCACCTAGGACGATCTTACTTCGGACGATCTCACCTAGGACGATCTCACCCAGGACGATCTTCACAAGATCGTTTCATTTTCTGTTCTTAATTCAATTCAATTTTCAAATCAAATCAATTTCAAATGGCTTCTCGTGAAGCATTGGCATTGGGTTCAGATACAAGACATCCAGTTCTCTACCGTGGTTCCTATGGACTATGGAAGAAAAGATTTATGGACTATGTGGAAAGTCAAACAAATGGTCATATGATGAAAGATTCCATCCTTAATGGACTTGCCGTTCATCGCCATCCCACTACTGATGCAATAATTCTAACTCCTGATCTTTTGAATGCTGAACAAAAAGATCGAACAGCTGCAGATAACAGAGCTAGGTCATGCTTATACAAAGCTCTACCGGATGAAATCTATGGCTCTGTTGATTCTTATGATACAGCCAAGGAGATATGGGATGAGGTGGCTAGACAGATGGAAGGAGCTGACGTGACTTCGACGATAAGATTGACCAATGTTTTGACTGAGTTTGACAACTTCGCCAAATTGCCTAATGAATCTCTTGAAGCTGTCTACTACAGATTCTGCAATGTCATAAATGAACTGAGGAAGAACAATGTCAAGAAAACAGAGATTGAGTTAAACATCAAATTCATCAAAGCTCTTGGTCCAGAATGGGAAGATTTTGGAAACAGATCAAGCAACATCAAAATCTGACCAAGTTCACCATTCATACTCTTTATGAATCTTTCAAACTCAATGAAAACCAAGTCCTAAAACAAAGCTTCATCAAACAAAATGCCAGAAGTTGTATCTTCTGATCCTTTGGCATTGATAGTTGAGAAGAAGATTTCTGAAGCTCTTAAGAGGCAAATGGTAGTTGTTTCTTCGTCTGATGAGGAGGGAGATGATCTGATGGCTACAAGAGATGGTGTTTCAGATGAACTATATCAAGCTCTTGCCGCGGTAACAAAGCATTTCAAGAGAAAATTTTACAAAGCGAGGCCAACAAACAACAATCTCCGCACTTCTTCTACAAGTGCATTTCCCAAGAAGGAACACTATCATCCTAAGGGTAATGAGCAAAGCGAAGCTAATGGATTAAAACATGGTGAAAAGAAGGAAGCTTATGG
>CM067168.1:163185297-163237942 GCA_034093135.1 Erigeron breviscapus | reverse complement strand
TGGATGAACAGAGGTTTAATTTTCTAAAAACAAAGTTGGGGATGCTTGATTTACAAACTTAACTACATTCTTGCCATGTGTTCTATTTTGGTTTTCTTGTTCAAACATTGATGTGTTCTACTCGTTATTACATGCAATGTTTGAGGGGGAGAAAAAGAGTAGAATGCATGATTTTAGGGGAGTTTGTAAACTTTACTTGATGCTTGCATGCTTATGTTGAGGGGGAGCTTGTAAATATGTGTAAATACTTGTGTGATTTTATTTCTTGTTTTTTTTTAATGTGCTTGATTGCATGATTGTTAAAATTTGAAAAACCAAATACAAAATTTGAAAATAGAAAAAGACAAAAAGATTTTATTTTACATTTTATTTTAGTTTTATTTTAGTTGGGGATGCTTGATTTACAAACTTGACTACATTCTTGCCATGTGTTCTATTTTGGTTTTCTTGTTGAAACACTAACGTGTTTTACTCGTTATTACATGCAATGTTTGAGGGGGAGAAAAAGAGTAGAATGCATGATTTTAGAGGGAGTTTGTAAATTTTACTTGATGCTTGCATGCTTATGTTGAGGGGGAGCTTGTAAATATGTGTAAATACTTGTGTGATTTTATTTCTTGTTTTTTTTTAATGTGCTTGATTGCATGATTGTTAAAATTTGAAAAACCAAATACAAAATTTGAAAATAGAAAAAGACAAAAAGATTCAATTTTACATTTTATTTTAGTTTTATTTTATTTTTTTATTTTTGTTTTAATTCTGTTTGAGTGAAAAACCCAAAAAGAATTCAGCCCAAATTCTCATGTTGAGCCCAATTCTTGATCCGTCCAACTGGTCACGCGGGTCATACCCATACCCGTGACCCAGATTTGATATATATATAGAATATGGGCGGGGTGTTTGATTCATTTAACTCAATTCAAATTCAAATATCTTAGTTTTCTCTCAAAAATCATAACCGAACACTGTTCATCATCTTTCAATCATCTTTAATCATCATTTGTAATAATCATCAAGTGGGTATTATTTTGATCTTGCTTGTGATTCATATTCATCACATTTCATCTTTCAGATCATCAGTTTTAAGGTTAACATTCTTGATTTCAATTTTGTATTTAAAGTGTTTGATGAAATGCATATATGAACTGATCATGATTTGTGTGAATGATTTGATGAAATGATTTGTGTTTTGATTGTTTTAGATGCATGATTGGGGTTGTTATATGTTGTTTATCTAATTTTGATTCCCTAATTTGTTGTTGTTTGTGAAATCTGGGTTGGTTATGATGATCATGGGCTGGGTATGCTTGAAGATTTGATGAACTGCCCATTTGCAGACTTTTTAAGTCTGTAAATACGACCTTCGTTCTTCAATCTTTGTTCTTAACAAGTTCTTAAAATGCCTTAACAAATTTTTGGATCTAAAGTACCATTTGCAAACTTTTTTGGTCTGTAAATGCGTGTTTCAAATGAATGTCATTTCCAAGCCAATTTGGTTCGTAAAGCCTTTGTTAAAATGTTTTTAGCCATTTACAGACTTTTTTGGTCTGTAAATGAAGGTTTTGGAGAAAAATTTTCTAAGGCATGAAAAGTCCATTTACAGACTTTTTTGGTCTGTAATTGAAGGTTTTGGAATGAAAAATTTTCTAAGACATGAAAAGTCCATTTACAGACTTTTTTGGTCTGTAAATGAAGTTTTTGGCTTGAAAATTTTTCTAAGCATGAAAAGTCCATTTACAGACTTTTTTGGTCTGTAAATGAAAGTTTTGAACTGAAAATTTTTCTAAGGCATGAAAAGTCCATTTACAGACTTTTTTGGTCTGTAAATGAAGGTTTTGGCTTGAAAATTTTTCTAAGTGTTAAAAAGGCCATTTACATACATTTTTGGTCTGTAAATGAATGTTTTTGGCTTGAAAATTTTTCTAAGTATTGAAAAGGCCATTTGCAGACTTTTTTGGTCTGTAAATGCGTGTTTCGTGTGAAACTTTTTCTAAGTCATCATGGTTAATTTTCAAAGATCATTATTTTGTGATTCAATTCATTTAGTTAAGTTTGTTTGAAAATTTGTGATACATGATTTGTTTGTGGTTGAAATTTTTTTAAATAGCCATTTACAGACTTTTTTGGTCTGTAAATGCATGTTTGGCAAATTTTCTAAGTGAAAAGCCATTTACAGACTTTGTTGGTCTGTAAATGCATGTTTTTCATTTTTTAAAAGAGTTTGTTTCCAAATGAAAATTCTTGAAAGTGTCATTTACAGACTTTTTTGGTCTGTAAATGCACAACTCGCTGGCAACCAGACTATTTATCTTCAAAAAGGTCATTTACAGACTTTTTTGGTCTGTAAATGCACAAATTTTTTCATTGATTGATCCTTTAACCTTGTTAACATTTTTGTTATACAAACAAAGGGTTCATCATACATTTTATGTGAAGTGGTTACTGAAATGCTTGTTTACAGACTTTTTTGGTCTGTATTGCCGAGTATTCGCTTCGCACACTGGTTGCTGCGATCCATGTCCAAACCTCGTGTTTGCAGACTTTTTTGGTCTGTAAATCACATTTTTCATAAAAACTTTGTCAAAATCATTTTTTAAACCTATCTTATCTTTTGTGTCAATTTTTATTCAAATACGTCATTTACAGACTTTTTTGGTCTGTAAATACATGTTTCATAATTTTCCAAGTCTTTTAAAACTTTTCTAAGTGTTTTATTTTTTCTTTCTCTAAAATTTGTTTATGTCTTTAATTCTTTGTGTATTGCTTAATTGTGTATGTGTATGTTTGTCGTGTGTTATATAGTTTTTCATAAGTGTTAGGGTAAGAAGCAAGGTATCGAACGCCTTTGTGTACTACCTTCGTTGTCTTATCTTTTAATACTTATGCAATTCTATATGTCGTCATGTTTCTTATATATATTAGAGTGAGAAGCAAGGTATCGAACGCCTTTGTGTACTACCTTCGTTGTCTCATTTTTAATATATGTGCGAAACATTGTCAGTTGTGTTAATATATCATATAGTGAGTTTGTGTTAATTGTGTCTTTGTCAAAATTGTTATTAATTTTCAGAAAGATAAAAATGGCTTTATTTGAAGAAGGTGCCTCCATGAAAATCAAAGCAAATCATGCCCTTCAATTCCCATTTCAATCAAAATTTCCAATTATTACCGAAATCCTCCGTCACCATCCGATAAATGTCGCTTTAACCGCTAGAGCAAGTGTGCCAGAAACATATGTATTTGATCTATGGGAAACAATCACCTTTGTTAAAGCCAGCAAGAGAAAGCAAACCGAAGAACACTTTATCTTTTCTCTAAGACCAGATGAAGAATCTTATGAGTGCAAGATTGTTCTTGATGACTTCAGAAGAATAATTGGCTTTCCTGACGTTCATTCTAGACCAAATGCTGATGAGTTTGAAGACTTACCCTCGGTAGAAGAGATGCTTTCTGGTGTTCATTCTCTTGGTTATGAAGGTGATCTTGTGGCAATGAAAGATTTTAAGACATCAAATGTTGCAGCTTTATGGCATACCTTGTATACTGTGATTAATCACTGCTTGATGCCTTCACAAAGAGGAAGTGACTTCATGACTAAGCACTCACTTGCTTTCTACTATGCCATTACTCATAATGTGCATTGTGATTATGCCAAGATAGCCTGGGAAAAGTTGATACAGGTTGTTAAAGGGAAGAATCTACAAGACAGAAAGTATATTCCTTATGTCAGATTCTTCACTCTTATTGTGCAACATGCTATGGACATTAATAAGGAGATTCCAGAGTTGGAAGATGCATTTACTTGCATTATTGCTATGTTTAAGTCCAACTTGAGAAGCACTGGAAGTGAAAAAGTTCGTGCTTTCCCGATTCCACCATTTTTGCTAAGACTTGTGCCTAGTGATAATCCCGCTTTAGGACAATATAGAGAGTGGTTAGCCACAGTTACTGGATCTGCAAGCCGACAGATTCTTACCCAAACTGTGCATAGGTCGCCTGGTGAGGGTCCTAGGATATCAAAAAGAAAAAGAGGGGTTAGAGACGAGGAAACATTAGGGCACAAAAGGAAATCAAGAAGGAAATCAAAGAGAGTTGTTGATGAAGAAGAAGAAAATGTTGCTGATGTACCTGATTCTACACCACCATCACCAACTGCTATACCTTCTACTCAACCTACACCAAATATTCCGTCAACCCAATCTACACCAGCCGTTCAAATAACACAAACATCACCATCTACACCACTTCCATCTGTTATCTCTCCTGTGCCACGAACTCTTTCACCGACTCAAACTCAAACTCAAATTCTTTCTCCTACACCACTTGCCTCTGCCTTACCGAATGAACCGACTCCTATCTCTGGTAGAAGATTGAAAATGAGAGCTAGAAAACTCAAACGTGCTGCTGCACCATCTGGTCACTTAGAAGTCTACCAGTTATGAACAACCAAGAGTTGAGCCGGGTACAACAGAATTTGAAGAAGTGTTTGGTAATATCAATGATTCATCTGTTGATCAAGCAACATCTACCATTAAGTCTGTGATTTCCAAGATTAATTCTGAGAATGTTGGCACTGGAGATGTAGATATGCCGGAGATACAAGGAAGGACTGAGGGAGAAGTTGAAAATGTAAGAGTGGTTGAGAGGTCCGAGCTAGGACAAGGGCATACAGAAAACGTTGGCCTTCTGATAGTTGAAACAAATGAGTCTAGCCGGGATGACAACCCTAGGGTAGAAGTCGAGAGATTCCCACTCTTGCATGCACAAAACTCTTCTCGCGATTCTGACTCCTCAAAACAGGAGTTAGTCTCATAAACTCACGGGGATAAGCCACGATCACCACACTCACATCATTTGGAGGATGAGAGTGTTGAAATAAGGGAGGATCAGCCCCATCCCCCGCCTTCATTTCGTGCACTTGAGTCTAGATCTCCTAGGGACACGGACGAGCAAGCTCAGTTGCGTACTGATGCCGGAACAAGCGGAGAGGGACCCACTTCATGTGACCCTCAAGGACAGCTTGGAAGTCCTACCTTATCTACCACTATACCAACTTTAGCCATAGGCAACAGTTCTCAAACCGAGACTGGGGATAGTATGAACGCCGTAGTGACACTGCTGTTCCTCGGGATCAACCTGAGACTGTATTAACGGGCATTCTCAGTGACCCCGGTGTTGTTAGTGGTGTTGCCCAACAACAAGTCCCGGACAGTGATTTATCACATTCTAGGACACAAATTCTGGTTGCAAAGCTACTGAATTGTCAACTGCTGGTGAGGGGTTAACCCAAGGATCTACAGGAAATCCTGAGTCAGTCCTGATGACTTCCGGTCACACTACAAGTGTGCCAACAACCTCCGGGTTGGATGAGCTTAATCAGTGGGTTACTTCAAAAGAAAATCAATTGGCAGTGTTAAGAAAGATTCAGATTAGAAAGATGGCAGGAAAGGAAAAAGCTAATGAGACCCCTGAGAAAGATGCTATTCCTCTTGCACCACCAATCATGTACATACCAATGCATCCATTTACATCCGACTTTCTTGAACCGACATCTACACCTCACCCAGAACCATCCTCACCTTCATCATCATCATCCTCATAATCATCATCACAATCCCTCAACTTCCACCTACAATACCACAATTAACACCAACACCACCCAAAATACCTTCAACACCTCAAACACAAAGCAAAGATGAAGTTTGTCAACTCCTTTTGGGCATCTTACTCTCCGAAGCTCCAACTCTTAATATCTATGATAGGGGGTGCTCAATGCCTTAGAGTTAAGGAATCAACAGCTTGAGCGAGAAAGAGAAGTGACTGATTTGAAAGAACAATTTGAAGATCAAAAGCTTGAAAGTGAAACCAAGCTTGCTAATTTAGAAAAGAGATTGATAGCATTAGAATCTTGCCGACCGGCCTCGGTTTCTACAAGACGGGATGATCCTGATTCTGGTGATCACCCCGAGGGGGAGAACCAAGGAGATGGTCAAGCCGCCAATCTTGAAGATAATACGGCAAGAGTTGAAGGAAATATTGTTGAGAATGTTGAGATTCAGGGAGAGGTTAATGAGGGAATAAATCAAGAGAATCAAATGAATTTTGATCTTGTTGTTGAAGATCAAGCTGAAATTGACAGACTTGCTAATATTAGAGCAAGATCTGATGAGATGTGGAGAAATCTTGAGAATAAAAAGAATAGTGAGATTGTGGATGATCAAGAAGAAATTGAAAGAATTGCCTCGATTAGACAAAGGTTTATTGAAGTGTTTGGCAATGATGAAGAAGACAAAATTGAGGAAAGAAATGTAGAAGAGGTTGAGGATGTGAATGATACTGAGGCTCAAGATGTAGAGAATGTAAATGAGAATGAGCCTCAGAATGAAAATGTTGAGAAGGTGAATGAAAATGAGCCTATGATTGAAATATTTGAAGATATTGGTGTACCGGAAGTTGCAAGAACAAAAGTTGGTGAACCATCATCTACACCAGTTGCTAGTTCATCACGACCATATTCATTTGAAGACTTCCAAAGTTTTGAAGAGTTGAGAAAGACACCAGAAGCTGCTACTCAAAATTTCAAAAAGTCAACGTATAAGCAGATTTTGTGTGATGTATATAATTATGAAGAAGTGTTACCCGATATTTTTCCAACTGAATGGACTGAAGAACAACTAAAGTTCATCAATAGAGGGTACTTCTTCATGGATAAGGAAAGAATGGAAGAATTGGGAGTGACACCTAAAGAAGCTGCTAAGAAAGCCCGATACTTGGAAGAACGTGCATTTCCTATCTTCTGTGGAGCAACAAAAGTCTCCAAAGTTAAAAAACCAGAAATTTCATCCATGTATAAGTTCAAGGAAGCACACCAAGTAAAGGAATATAAAGAGCTTCTTAAGGCAACAAAGAAAATTGATAAAGATCTTCTTAAAAGACACAAAGAATTCAGAATAAAAGTCTTGATGGAAGTAAAGCTGATTCAAAGATCTTCCATTTCTATTCCCACCTTTTATGTGAAAAGGGAAGACAACAAAAAGTACCAGTTTACCGAAGCTCACTTCAAACTGTTGCCGGTTGAAGACATTATCTTTTTGTACTCCCATTTCCTAAATGATATCCAAAGATATCTGAAGACCTTGTTGCTTTTAGTGCTGTCAAGAGATATATATCTAGCTATATTCAGTATGCTTCATTGGAAGACTTTCAGATCGGATATGAATTGGTAAAAAGTAAAACCAATGTACCTTATCCAGATCAAGGTCTTTATACTGCAGACATTGAACAACTGAGCATAGGTCAAGTGATAAGGAAACCATCTTCGGGAGTTGTCTTCATCAACAGTCAGAAAAAGAAGATCTTCTTTCGCTTCAGTGAACTTGCATCTTATTCCGATGGTACCTTGGAATATGCAAGAATGTTCTAACATTTCTGAAAAATGATGAAGAAGATGCTGAAAAGGAAGCATTATTTGATTATGCCATCAACAAGATAAACAAACGACTTCCTCTCAGAGAAGATATAATAAAGTTGAGAAGAGCCAAGAATGTAAAGCAGTCTGAGAACATTGTTCGTTGCAAGGGTGGTTGCTGGATCAAATATGCTCCAAGTAATGTTTTGGGTCCTCACAACATACCTCCTCCAGATTATGAAGAAAACATGGTCCTTCCTCCTAATAGACCTCCTGGAAATAATTAGTTTTGGCATCCGAACAAAGATAGACCAAACACAAGATCCTAAAGATGTGCATCTTTGACAAATCAACACTAAGGGGGAGATTGTTAGAAATATAAATGTAATAGTGTTAATTTGTATGTCATGTGTATTTTGTACTTAACTTGTAATGTTCTAAGTGTGGAATGGGGTGAAGTGTAAATTGTATAGTTAGTATAGGGCTAATTGGTTTTAAAGGTCATGAACTTGTCACTTTTTCTTATTTAAGGGCCAACATAAAGTTTCATATAACGTGTGGAACATCGTGAGTCACACCATCTAAATGGGGATCTAAAAATACCAGGTGGTTTTTTTTTGCCACGTAAGGGCGGTTTTTAACAAGTTGACTTTCCACGTTGCCACTAGGACTGAAAATTATTATGAAAAATAAAATGCCCAGTATTGGAACACGTTTCATATGGGGATCTCCACCTCTTTCTAATATATACTAATGAAATTAAGAAAATAGTTCATAATAATAGATGAACAACAAAAATAAATACAATCCAGTCGTTCCATGAAGATCAAAACATAGCAATATGTCCGATGTTCCATCTACTTTCCAAGAGGATCTACTCTCAGATCTACAAAACTGTATATATATAGTTTTTCATCCTCTACAATCAGATGTACAACTATTCATCATCTACCACACAAGATCTATAATCCTATGTAAACCATCTCAACTGCTGATGCGACTACCATACCCACGAAGCTGGTGAGCTTTCGGAGTGAGATGTAGCAAATCCGATACCTCCTCCTCCTCTGGGTTGCTTAGTTTTTTGTTATCTATCTAACCATGGCACCCACAAATCACCAACTGATATATAGATCTTCGTGGGTGTATATCAAAAGATAGATACTTGGATTCAACTAATTTTTATATGGATCTTCGTGGGTTTATTTTTTTATTATGATACGCGAACTAATTGGCTCTCTCCTATGGGCGATTTTCTCCAGCCGTTTTCCCTAAACCCTAATTTAATTTTTTCTTCTTGATTTGTATCCCTCTCATGGTAATCTGAATTCTTTTTGGATTCTTATTACTATTGACGTGCACCTTTTGAGTCGATTTTGTTTTAGGGTTTCTAGGGTTTGCGTTTTTTCTGTTCCATAGGATTAGGGTTTGCTTTTTGTTTCTGATGGCATATTTGTCTCCTATTTGTTTTGTTTCAGTTTGCATGGGTTGTATTGTTAATGAAGAGAGTGTCTCCTGCTTTTGATTTAGAAAGCTTACGTGAACGTTTTAATAAAATTGAGAAGATGCATAGTGGGGGTCATGTTAATACGCCTCCTATTAGGGTTTTGTCTCGTGAAAACTCTAATGGTGGTGGTGGGAATGTTGATGCTGCTCATGTCGATGGAAATAGTGTGGATTCTGGTGTTTCAAGTGATAATAATGATGGTATTTTTTTTATTTATTTTATTTTAGAACAGCGAAAACTGGAATCTAAGAGTTCTGTACAAGGTTCAACAAGTGGTGTAGCACCTATTCCCAATCCTTTTCTTGCTGTTGATATCGATAATGATAAAAAGAAAGAACACAAGGAGTCGAAAGGGGCTGGGGTTATTGAAAACGAGAAGGGGTCGAAGCCTGTTTCTTATGTTAATGCTTTAAAAACCGATGCTCCTAATCGTAAAGTTAATTTCCGTCATGTGGAGGTTAATAATGAAATTGAGGGTATTGATTTGGTTCTGCCTTTAGCTTCAGTTTTAGAGGTAAACAGTCGTTTCTCTAGGAGATAGATTGGCTTTCCCAGTAGTGGAAATGTATGTGAAAAACACTTGGACGAAATTCGGGCTTCAAAAAGTAATGATGAATGCTGCCGGATTTTTCTTTTTTCAATTTAATTCTAAAGATGGTATGGCACAAGTACTTCAGCGTAGTCCGTGGATAATCAAGTCTACTCCTATTTTCTTGAAAGAATGGTCGCTTGATGTTTGTTTAACTAAGCAAGATTTATCTTCTGTCCCTGTTTGGGTGAAAATGTATGATGTACCATTGGTAGCTTATTCTGAGGATGGTTTAAGTATGCTTGCTTCTACTTTAGGTAAACCATTGATGCTTGATGCGTATACTAGTCAGATTTGTTTGAATTCTTGGGGTAGAGATAGCTATGCAAGAGCCCTTATTCAATTGGATGCTAATCGTGGTTTAAAAGATTAACTTGTTGTTGCTATTCCAAACGTGAAGGGGGATGGGTTCTCTAAAGCAGATGTTTATGTTGAATATGAGTGGAAACCTCCACATTGTTCTCATTGCAAGGTATTTGGCCATGCTAATGAGACGTGTCCTAAACAAGTGAAGGAAGTATAAACTAGTAAACAATAAGTGGTTCAAGATGATGGTTTCCCCACTGTTAAGCGTAAAAAAGCAAAGGGCAAGAGGAATGATAAACTACATGGTGGGGTGAAGATGCCAAAACCTAAAGTTGTAGTTGAGTATAGAGTTAAACAAAATAATGTTAGGGGATCTCAATCGGTGGGTAAACATGCAAATACTGTGGGATCTCAATTTGTAGGTAATCCAGATAAAAGGGGTTCAAGTTCTTCTAATCATGGGCTGAATGTTACTACGAGTAACTCGTATACAATATTGGAAGAGGTTGAGGATGGTTTAGCAGGTCAAAATGAAGATGGTGTACATGGGAAGGTGGCTAAAAAGTCGAATCCAGAGGCTAGTGTTAATGGGATGGTACAGGACGTAAACCTACTCCTTATGATGCTTTTAGTGATGATGATGAGGTCGAGAATTTTTATGAGGAACCTGTTCCTATTGGGGGTGACACTAGTAATTCGGGGGCAAGCACTCCTGGTCCATCGGTGTCAAATGTATAACATCGCCTCATGGAATATTAGGGGAATGAACCAAACCCCTAAACAAAGTGAGGTTCGCCATGTTATAAGTGAAAATAAATTAGTAGTTTGTGCTATATTGGAGTCACATGTGTCTACGTCTAAGTTGGATGTTTTATGTAAAAAGGTGTTTCGGTTTTGGGATTGGAGTTCTAATGCTAGTATGTGTACAAAAGGGTCTCATATTCTTGTAGGATGGAACCCGGAGCTTGTGGATCTAATGGTGTTATCTCAATCGGACCAAGCTGTGCACACTCAAGTATTTATCAAAACTGAAAAGAAGGTGTTTTTCTGTTCTTTTATCTATGCTTATAATAGGTATATGGATAGGCGAAAGCTTTGGGCTGATCTTGAGCTTCATAAAGCTTTTGTGGATGATCGACCTTGGTGCCTTCTTGGGGATTTCAATGCTACATTAAGTCATGCAGATAGTGATGTTGGTACTTCTGTTGTTGATATTGCTATGCGAGAATTCAAGAATTGTGTTGATTCTATTGAGGTTTCTGATGTGAACAAATATGGGTTACATTATACTTGGAATCAAAAGCCTAAAGGTAGTGATGGCATCATAAAAAAGCTGGATCGTATCATGGCAAATTTGGCTTTCAATGATGGGTTTAAGGAAGCTAGTGCACTTTTTCAGCCATACCGTATTTCGGATCATTCCCCAGCTATTTTGCGCATACCATTGGGATCAAAACATATCCCAAAACCTTTTAAATTTGCTAATCTTCTTACTCATCATGTTAATTTCAAACAGGTGGTTGCAAGTGTTTGGCAAGAAAATGTTGAAGGTTTTCATATGTATCAATTTGTAAAGAAACTGAAGTTGTTAAAGAAGCCGATGAGGAAACTACTTCATGATCAAGGAAATCTTCATTCAAATGTTACATAATTTCGGCATGAACTTGATGAGGTGCAAAAAGCATTAGATAAAGATCTAAATAATCCAGTTCTTAGGGAGGAAGAAGCTGCTTATTTGAATGCTTTTAATGATGCATTGATTATGGAAGAACGATTTTTAAAACAGAAGGAAAAGATTAATTGGCTAAATGTTGGTGACTCAAATTCGGCCTACTTCCATAAGGTTGTTAAAGCTAAAGCTGCAAGGAGAAGAATTAATACTATTATGAATGCTGATGGAGTACCTATAGATGGGGAGGGGGTCGCGCATGCTTTTGTACCACATTATTCTGATTTTTTGGGTAAACCAGGTGTCGTTGAGCCTTTGAATACTTCTAATCTGTTCAAGTCATGTTTATCTAGTGAGCAAGCACAAGAGATGATTACGGTTGTTACTGAACTAGAAGTTAAACAAGCCATTTTTTCAATGGCTGATGATAAAGCGCCTGGTCCAGGTGGGTTTTCCCCAGCTTTCTTTAAAGGGGCTTGGGATATTGTGGGGCCGAGTCTTGTTGAGGCTGTTGGGGAGTTCTTTGATCGAGGTAATTTGTTAAAGGAGGTGAATCATACTATTATTTCGTTGTTACCTAAGGTATCCACTCCCTCTCGTGTCACTGATTTTAGACCTATTGCTTTATGTAATGTTGTTTTTAAATGCATTACGAAGATTCTTGCTAATCGGATAAAAGGTCATTTGGGGCATTTAGTTAGTGACAATCAATCTGCGTTTGTACCGGGTAGAAGTATTTCGGACAATATCCTTTTGACACAAGAGCTTATGCATAGTTACCATTTGGATAGAGGTCCACTGAGATGTGCTTTCAAAGTGGACATTCAAAAGGCATATGATACAGTTGATTGGAGCTTTCTTAGGCAGGTTTTGATTGGATTTGGTTTTCACCCTAAAATGATTGCTTGGATTATGGAGTGTGTTACAACTACTTCCTTTTCTGTGTGCATAAGTGGTAACTTGCATGGATTTTTTCAAGGAAAGAGGGGTTTAAGACAAGGTGATCCGCTTTCTCCATACTTGTTTACTTTGGTCATGGAGGTTTTGACACTTGTGATTCAGAGAAGGTTGACTGAAAACCAATAGTTTTCAGTTCCATCATCATTGTTTTAAACTTGAGGTAGTGAATCTTTGTTTTGCTGATGATCTATTTATTTTTCTACATGGTGATGTGCAATCTGCGACAGTGATCAAAATGGCTCTAGATGAGTTCAAGAATGTTTCTGGTCTTGCACCTAGCTTACCAAAGAGTACTGCTTATTTCTGCAATATTTCTTCTCATGTTAATTCAGCTATCCTTAATTAACTGCCATTTGAAGAAGGTAAGCTACCGGTGAAGTATCTTGGGGTGCCTTTGGTGTCTACTAGGCTAATTTATCGTGATTGCAAGGAGCTGATTGAAAAGGTGCAGAAAAGGGTTTTGGATTGGAAAACAAAATTCTTGTCTTTTGCTGACCGATTACAACTAATTCAATCTGTGCTATCTTCTTTGCATGTTTATTGGTCATCCGTTTTCATTCTACCAAATAGAGTTATCTTTGAGATTGAACAAATCATGTGGGGTTTTCTGTGGAATCAAAGTGACATGAAGAAAGGTAAATCAAAGGTAGCATGGGAGGCGGTATGTCTTCCAAAGGATGAAGGAGGTCTTGGTATCCGGAGGCTTCATGACTTTAATAATGCTCTTATCACTTCACACATTTGGAGTATTGTTGCGTGTAAGGAGTCCATATGGGTTCGTTGGATTCATAGTTATAAGTTAAAAGGCCAAAGCTTCTGGGAGGTTCCAAGTCGAGGTAATATGTCGTGGTCATGGAGAAAGCTCCTACACGCCTGTAGCTTGGTGAGACCTTTTTTATGTTTTCATGTGGGTAAAGGTGACTTGATTCATGTTTGGCATGATAATTGGTCTGATGTTTGTCCACTTAGCAAGTACTTACCGCCTAGAGATATATCTAGAGCTGGTTTTTCTTCGAATGCAAGATTAATGGATGTGTGTTTGAATTCACATTGGAGTTTCCCTCCTGAATGGTCATCAAAGTTCTCGTTGCCTATTCCACCTATTTTGGATGAGACTCGTCCGGATATTCTCTTATGGAAAGATTGAGATGGTATTTTGCATGATTTCTCGGTCGGTGTTGTATGGGATAATATTCGACCGCGTAGTCAGAAAGTGGATTGGCTTGACTTGGTGTGGTTTCCTCATCGGATCCCAAAACATGCATTTCATCTTTGGCTTGTATGTAACCAAAAACTGAAGACACAAGATCGATTGAGAAGTTGGGATGTTCATGCTTCATCTGTTGTTAGCTTGTCATGCCCATTTTGTGAATTGACTCCAGATTCACATAATCATCTTTTATTTGAATGCCAATTCTCTGTGCAGGTTTGGTTTGGTGTCTGCAATGAAGCGCATATTATACATATATCTTCTGATTGGAATGCCATTCTTACTGCTTTTAAGTCATTTGGTAAGAGGAGATCGGTTAATTGTGTTGTTTCGCATCTTTTGCTTGCGGCTTCAACGCATTATATCTGGCAAGAACGGAATGCAAGACTATTTTTGAAGACTAAGAGATCGCCTAAGCAACTGATTGACCTCATTTTGGAGACGATTAGACTGAAGTTAATAACTTTTCGTTTCAAAAAGACTTTGAGGGTGGAAAATGCATTGAAGACTTGGAAGCTGCCTCTTTCTTTAGTTAGAAGCTGATTTGTTTATTTGTTTCATCTAGTTGCTAGATTGATAGCAGTGGTTGTATGTGTTTCATGGATGTTCGCACGATTAGTGCATCTTTTGTAAAGCCGAAGTGACATTTAGTCATTTCTCCTGTTTATTTGTGATTTATAAAAGTTAACAAAGGGTAACCTTTTACCTATGTTGGTTTATTTTATAGGGAGAATCTCATATATCCCCCTATTAACTTTGAAAATAACATATATACCCAAGTTAATAACAAAATATCAAATAAAACCAATCTCATTGTAATCTATCATATTTAACCATTTCATTTAAAAATTTAATAAAAACAATTTCATTTAATTATATTCCAATATTGCCCTTAACATATTTTTGGAAACTGCATAAAACATTACTAAATAGTGAAATATACATCGTACCATCAATATGTCTAGTGATATCTATCTTCTAAAGCATACAAAAATGAAAAACTTGCATATGACTACATTATGTCAAAACCAAGTGATGATTAGATTATAAAAGAGAAATTAGATTAAATTTGTTAGCAAAATAGTCTACATTATGTCAAAACCAAGTGATGATTACACCGATATAACATTTTATTTTAACATGACCATAAGTTATTGTATTATACATTCAAACTATGAATTATCTCCTGAATGCAATTCTTAGAAGAAAAAAAATACATAAAGGAAAATATTATATTCATGTTGCAGGAAATCTTTATCGCTATCAAATTCTCTATCAATTTGGAATATATGCGTCCTAGATATATACCCGGCAATAACAATAAGGTACTCTGATAGTACTCTTATGCGTCCACAAATATCATATCCTACAAATATCATATCCTAATGCATACACTTTTGGAAGAAAGAAAAGAAAAGAAAACTTGGATTGTTACTTTGATGGTACGTACCCAGCAATTAGGTAATGATATACACAAATAAGGATCACTTGAAGAATACAAATTAATCAACAACACAAATACATTAAAACGGTAATAGGTTTTCTCACTTTGAAATCCCGGTAGAGAGAATTTGAAGAATAGTATTGATTTTAGAAGTTTTCATGACCGTATATAATTTCCCAATTCCACTGCAGAGACAATGTGATGTTGAGGAACGGGATTAAGGTTAATTCATGTTTATAAGAGGGCATAATGGTCGGTAGATTATAAATTATATTTATTAAAATCGTTAATTTCTATATGTATTATAATGTTCCATTTATGATTCCACTACTAGAAAAAATGCCTTTAATGACACCGATTGCGTGTCATAAAAGGGGTCAGATGACACGCTTTTTGGTGTCATAAATCGACCCGTCATAAAGCTTTATGACACGCATTTGGCGCGTCATGAATTTATGACACGCTTTTATGACACTCTTTTACGACATACTTTTATGACACTATTTTATGACGCCTTTTTTGCGTGTCATGGTTCAAATTTTTTTATAAAAAAATATTTTTTATAAAATTATTAATATCCACACGTTAAATAACAGTTAATCTAGCTCATAATACAAATAAATACACAAATAACATAAGAGCGCATTTCATATTTATCAAAACAATGCGTTTCATACAACTACAAGTTATTTTACATTCTAATATTAACCATAAAAGTTTACAACCGCTAAATTATATAAAATTCAAAACTGGTAAATGAAGTTTGCCCCATTCTTCACGAATTTCATCCAAATCATCAGCCGTGTATCCTTTTTTACCTTCCCGGATCTGATAATTACAATACATTAAAAAGGAGACAAATATATATATTAAAAAAAAAAGACAAAAGGCTAGCCGGAATGGTTATTGTGTAACCGTTTTTCTGAGTTTAAAAACATTTCAATATATGACAAAAAATGTTTGGCCAAAGTTTTGAAACTGGAAACCTGGTATAGATCACAAAAAATGTTTAGTAACTAAGATAAGAAACTGATCAGACAACATCGTTCAAAAAATTGATCTGAGAAAAACGACCTACCTCAATAACTGATCCCTTAATATGCACCCTACATATAGGAAATCTACATCCAACGATTATACAACGATGAAACTGATTAAGATCAGTTGTCGTGATAACATCAAAGTCTTTTGGTGTTTTATTTAGAAGTAAATCTCTCACACAACCACCAACCAAGTAGGATTCAAATCCTGTAGATAATGAAATGAAAATGATAATTCAGCACTTAAGAGTTGAAAGCTCAATAGTAACTTAATGGCAGGATTGATGCAGCCATGCAAACAAACTACGTATGTATATCCAATAGTTATGTGCGAAACAGAAAATCTACTTAGTCACAGTCATTATCCAATGGTCATAGAAATAGCAAGATTAATCACAACTTAGTCACAATGCATCTTAAAAAGTGTGCATATATATACATGCATTCTAGAGGATATTTTCATAGGATATCAAGTTTAATCAACCAATGTCTAGTAAATAGTAGTAGTAGTTTACTCACCTAATTATTCTTTAAGGTAATGCTAAGTTGATACAGCCCCGTAATGGCTCCTTAGTGCATCAATGGCTTTTTCCACAGATTGCTTGAGTTCAGGAATGCTTGTATTGCACACTACATTTGTGAATATGGGCAAAAACCTTAATCAAGTTAGGGAGCATAAAACCTAACTATACATGGCTTTTTCGACAGTGATTGTTTAGCCTTTAGATGATAAGAATAAAAGTCTATTTTTCCAAGCATCAAATACTTTAAAAACCGCTTGATTCCTTTGAAACTTGGATTTTTTTTTTATAAATATTTGGAATCATAAAACAGAAACACATCTTTAGAATCTAAATACAAGTTAAGGCATAGAAACTTACAATGAGTAGCTCGGGCCTGTGCTCCTCCTATCAGTTCCTTATATGATACTTGAAATAAACACCATAGTGAGGCATGTATACCAGCTCGGGCCTCTGCTCCTCCTATCAACTAGCAAGTCAATGTCGTTCAACTCCTATAACTGATGTTGCTGTTCTAAAATATACCAGCTCGTTTCTATGTACAAGTAATTCATAAGTTTATTTAGATAGTTTGAAACTCCGGCGATTAGTTACAGGGGTTTGCTATAAACTGATGTTTTAAACCGATATCATAGTTTAGTAAGTCTATCAATATTATACCTATTACTACCAGTTTAAACTCCCTTAAAGCTCTGCTTGATCAGATACCAAAATTGTGACATAAGATCAGTATTATATACTCAAGCTTTAGTGGAATATATGACCAATTGTCAAAGCAAGTAAGCAATTATAAGTCGTGGATTCCACATCATTATCAACTCTAACCACCTATCCTAAAAACCACTAAAGATCGACACCCCACATCAGCCAGACCTTAACCCTGTCAAACCACGACAAGATAAGTCCATGACGACCCTCACCAGCGTGACATTGAAATTGAAAAAAAACACCCCTGAAACTAACCCATCTGTTTCACTATATGAACAAAGGTTATCGATATTAGTTAGGAGCTTGAATTTGGAACTTATGAGAATTCTCACCAGAACATCTGACCAAGAGCCCGCGTGTTAGCTAGATGCCTAAATGCGAGCATCACTCTGCATTACTTTAAAACGAAACCTGTTTACATGTCATACAAACTAAAATCATGATTCTCAGTCCTGAAAATGTCTCTTTTTAAAAACTGAAGCAAATACAATACCTGAAGGAGCAGAGATGGTGATTTCAGCCCTTGCGGGTCCGTAAGGTCTTCAGTTGCTTGTGCAGCTGCAAAGCTATTGTTGCTTTGGTCATGCGTCTAGAGGCTGTAACCAGAGCTTTCCATTCCATACTGAAGATTACTTACATAATATGGCTGCTTTATTGTTAACTTTCCCGGATTTATCTCCTTAAATGTGGTTTGTACAAACCATAGTCACAAAACCCACTGAATAAGAACAATATACATGATGGCATTGGCAAAAAGTCGAGCAATACAATGTTCTCAGCAAGTTAACAAAAAGAAAAACATTTTAATCCTTCTCACTTTCAAACAGCTTCTGCACCCGTTTTGTCAAATGTCTCCAGATTTGCAGGCAACACTATTTCAAGTCATTGAACTCTTGGACCCCATTATGAAAGAAATGAAATAAAGAGAGTGCCATAAGTTAACTAAACACAAAATAAGAATGACAATGTTAGAGAAGGATGATAAATATTATAAACCAATATATCAAAAGATTTTAGAGTTTACTTCATGACCTTGTGGAAAATAAAAGATGTTGGAGTTTCCTTCAAGCAGTCTTAAATATGAATGATAACTACAAATCATCAAATAACACTAAATCATCAAATAATACTACCAAATGTTGTTAAACACTTAAATATATCAACGATTATGTTTGGAATCAAATGGAAACTTAACCATAAATCATCAAATAATACTACCAAATGTTATTAAACACTTAAATATATCGACGATTACTTTTGAAATCAAGAGTAGCGTAACTTCTTCCAAACAGAAATAGGTTTCAATTACACAGATACACACACAAGATTAAGATATATGATAAGTTATAATCTAAATTAACTCAATCAGCTGATTGAAAGTTTCAACTCTTACCGTTAATGGCGGCGGTTTTGTGCGGTGGTCCTGCTCGGTGTAGAGGTGCAATTTAACGGTGGAGCTGCGGTGGAGATGCTCGCTAAGTATGATTTTTAGGGGGATGCGGTGGATGTGCGATCGGATCTGAGATGGAAGACGCAAATTAAGAAGACGGATTGTGAGATTAGATCGGATCTGCGGTGGAGCATCAATATCTTCGATTTAGGGGTTTTTTTTAATAGAGGGAATATAAGGTTTGTCAAGCTGCGGGAAACAAAAATAATAAAACGACATTCAGGGATGACACGCAAAGAAAGTGTATCCCGTGTTACACTACATTTTTTTTATGACACTAAAAATTGCGTGTCATAAACCCTTCAGATTTTATAAATTATGACAGTATTTTTATGACACCCATTTTTGCTTGTCATTAAAATGCGTGTGTCATAATTTAGGTGTCATTAAAGGCTATTTTTCTAGTAGTGTTTATGATATTATTCAATTTAGGTGGGTAAATATGTGATTTTAAAGGTTAATAGGGATATATATGATAAAATCCCTATTTTATAATTGGATTTGGGCTATTATTAATATTTGTTGTTGATCTATATATATACTCAGATCTCTTATTTAATTTTCTCAAATCTCTAGTTACTAATTTGAATTTGATGTTTTTGTGTTCTTTTTTTAAAAAAAAGAAGTAAACACAATAGCAGATTGAATATACTAGTCAATATGAAATTGAATGTATATAGGGGTGAGTTTTTTGTTGAATTGAATTCAATGAAAGGATTTGTGTTGCAGCCGATCGAATTCGCTAAATGAAGTATGAAGATTTGGTTGTTGAAATTTGTGTTGCAGATTGGATATATGAAAACGATAAATTGAGATATTATTTACTCCTGATATATTATTTGGTTTTATATAAAGATGCATCTTCCTTGTTTCTTATCTGGGTTTGTTTTGTTTTCATAAGTGATCGATTTATTGTTTCCGGATAATATATTTGATGATTGATGAATGTGGAAATATATATATAATAATAACAATACATATATGTATATTAACTCTACAGTAAATAAGGTATACATGTTTGGGACATCATATGGTTAGCACACCATTTTTGCTAACGTGTTGGTCAAACTTGGTCAAAAACACACACAAAACTAGTACACGGATAGTGGTTTTTGGTCTCTATGTTATATGAAAATTGTCACGTTATATCCCGCATTATATGAAATTTTACGTTGGCTCCTCAAATAAGAAAAATTGACAAGTTCAGGACCTTTAAAACCAATTAGCCCTTTAGTATATAAACCCCTTCCAACACATTGTTTTGAAACCTTTTACATTATAATGCAATCCAAGCTTTCCCTTACACACACATTCTCTCTCAATCACACACACTAACACACACACTCATAACCGCCATTAACACACACCAAAACACACACTAAAGCTCAATTTCACGTCATTACAGCGAGAGACAGAGTCAGAATAGAATCTAGTTTCCAAGAGGACTCAACTACATTCTATAAGGAACATTGAATAAACGAGTAGGGTGATTAAGCGATAGTGTAATGATTAAAAGCTAAAAAAAAGTGTGTCAAATTAACAGAATACAAGTTTAAGGAAAAGAACACAGTGTTGTTGATTTCAATAAACATATATTGAGTTATGCCTATTTTATTGATCTTTAGAAAGAAGATTTTCATTAGAATGAACACAGAGTTGTTCATAGTTTGAATTTGATCTTTAAAATATAATTTTGTTTAAAAAGCACTTTCAGATTTGAGCAAAATTAGAACGTGCTTACAGTAAATTATTTGACCTTGAAGTGACTTAGGTTTATAATAGACTGTTAAGTATATTCATTTTATCTTGCAAATTTATTAAATTCTTCAGATTGTATGTTATTACTTTGAGAAGATTTGATGTTTTTGTTAAGATGTGCAGATTGACAGGACGACGAACAGATGATTGTTTTGTAGGTTGTCCGGGGGAAAATTACAAGGAAGACAAATACGGATAGTATAGGTCTTTCAATGTTTAACCAAGATGTATACTAGTTTGATGAGGCAATCTTATGAGTATTTACATATGGTATGCAGAGAGGTGGAGGCGATTTTGCTTCCGTAGCGAGATCGGATCGTGCAAAAGTATAAGTGATTAGGTTTATATTTTCATATGCTTTACAGAGTTAAAGCCTTGTGATAATCAGAACGGAATCTGTATAGATTCGCATGATGAGGCAGATTTATATTGGGAGATGGAAGACCTTAAATTTAGGTTATACTTAGAATAATGAGACAGAGATCTCAAGATTCTGTCAAACCCAGATTCATTAATTTTCATTTTGAAAGAATTAGGGTTTATGTGTCATGTTTATGTAGTTCTAGACTAAGATAATGTCATACGAATTTTTATGACTTATTATAGTGAAGAATAACATGTTGTGTTTATTCCGAATTCTACTATGAGCTTGTATGTGCAGATATAGGCACAAGAAGTTGTACTTAATATGTTTGATCTGAAGATTTTGATCATGGTTCATGAAGAAAGTTATTAGAAGAGCATTAAATTAGAAGATTGTTAGAAATATAAATGGTGTTAAATTGTAATATTTCTAGTTATATAAGGGGTATTAGTGTTAATTAGATGATAGGTATAAATACCCCTTCCTTAATCATTTGTAAAAAAGCCTTTCACATTAATCCCACACTTACTTCTCTCTAATTTACTTTCTCTCTCTAAGATCATCTTCAACCTCCCATTCACACACTTACACACATTTCACACACTACCTTAAATCCACCATTAAAGCTTCAATTAAGCTCAATTCTATATCTAACAATTGGTATCAGAGCATAATCGGTGTATCCGAACGATTCACAAACATTTCCATAACCGATTTTGTTCGAATTTTAGAGTTTTTGAGCTTAATTTGATTCTGAAAATTGTAGTTTTTGCTGAATTCGAGGCAGATTAGTGATTCTGATCATTGATTTAGTGTGGATAAGTGTTCATTTTGCTGAATCTGGTTTTAAATTTCATATTTTAGATCAGTTTCTTGAGCTCGGCAAATGATACTTTCAGTTTTTAAAGTTGAAAAAGTCAAAAAGTGTCTAATTTTCTTTTCTCACTGTCTGCTACTGTAGCTACAGTGATCTCACGTGAACAATTCTTACATTTTTCTCATCAATATTACATTTTACATTTAATTAAAACAGAAAACCAGAAAAAGAAAAATTACAACTTTTCATCAACTTCTCTCATCGATTTCATCTTCGTTTTGCATCGAATCAAGCTGAAAAACATAAGGATTTCTTCGCGGTGTGATTCTGAACAAGGAGATGTTTTCAATTTTCCGATTGGTGCATTTTTGATGTCAGTTACTATTCCGGTCAGAAAGTGAATTTTCCGGCGAGCTTTAATCGGAGTAATTTTCAGTTAGGATTTGCTCGCGGTTTGTTTTAGAGTATTTTGGTGGTGGTTTTGCGGTTTAATTCAAAGAACTGAAGATTTAATCGTGATTTGAGTGTTTCCGGCGAGGTGATGAATTGATCATTTGCAGAGGTCACAAATCTTCCATTTGCCGAGCTCGCTACACGACCAGCATCTTTGTTCTAGTGTTTGCCGAGCTCACCCCCGTGACTAATACTCGTATTTGCAGAAGTAACCGATCAACCAAACCCAGTCACCCGTATCTCGTACTCGTGTTTGCAGAAATTCACGACCAGCATCCCAAACAAGCCGTTTGCCGAGCTCGTTGCTCTGCAAATCACCATTTCGACCAAATCTTTGTATTTTCCGAGCTCCCAGCTCGGCACTCAATACAACTCGAGTCATACTTAGACAAAATTTCTCCAAAACCCCATTTGCAGAGCTCTATTCTCTGCAAATCAACCATTTGTCCAGACTTAACCAATTTTCACCCGAACACCTCATTTGCCGAGCTCACTGCTCGGCAAATAGACCAAAATTTTTTTTAATCGAGTTTTACCTTTGTACCATTCTTTGTGTGCAATTTGTGAAAACTTGTTTTGAAAATCCCATTTGCCGAGCTATTATCTCGGCAAATAGCACTTTCATCTTTGAAGACTTGAAACTTGGCTGTTCTAGTTTTGTGCTTGCACAAATCCATTGTGTGAAATTTGTGAAGAACTTTGTTTTGAACACCCCATTTGCCGAGCACTGAGCTCGGCATCCAAGGCAAATAGCATTTTCAATCTTCAAAACCTTGAATCTGGGTGTACTTCATCTTTTGTGTGTGAAAGGTTGTTTTAGGCAGTGTTGATCTTTACAGAGATACAGAAAGACTTGAAACTTTGTTCGTTTTTCTTTGTGTGTTTGTGGTTGGAATACTATTTTGAAAGATTGAATTGTGATAATCAAAAGGAGTTTTCATTTTTTTTAAGGGAAAAATAATCTGAAAGAATTTCTGTTGAGGACTAAAAAGGAGAAGAAAAGTTTTTTGTTGTTGTTGGTGTCGAGAAAAAGAGAGAGAGAAACAACTGTGTGGTGTCTCATTCAAAAACTGATCTCAAGAAAGTCATTGTGTGAAACAAAAGATAACGTGTCGTGAGTGTATTCAGAAAACGCGTAACGTGTTGTCAGAAGGAAATGTGTCTCTGTTTAATATTTGTCATACGCGTGCTGCTACTACTTTTGAAATCTATTAAAAAAGGTGTGTTGTAGATGTCATACGCGTGGCTTTGAATTGAATTGTCAACAGAAAAAGAATACGTGTAGTCAAAAGTAATTGTGCTGTCAAACGAGTAGGTAATTTTGAAATATTCAAACATTTTCTTTATGTTTAAAATTGATTGAGCTGTCCAGATTTGATTTGTCTTAGCTGGCTTCCACAAGTTGCACCAATTGAATATATTTTTATAATTCACGTGACTCACTTTGTAACTGTACTCGCCTGGTTGTCAAAATGAATTTAGACAAAACGCGTGTCTCCATTCATATTTACGCGTGAGAAGATAATATTTTTTTGTAAAGGGTGTCATCTCGTGAACTATAAAGTGTGTCAGTTGAAAATCTCAATTTGTGTTCACGTGAATAGTCAAAGTGTGTCCAGCTCATAAATTTTTAAATATCAAGACTTTTGTGAGGTGAAAAGATTTAACTAGTTGGTAATTTTTTTTAATTTCGTAGTGTCATAATTTTCGTTTGTTCCTTATTGTCATTTTTTTTATTTTTGTTTATGTTATCTTCTGTTCAAAAGTTTTATTAGTCTAAACTCATTTTGGGCTAAATTCTTTTTATTTGAGTCAATAGTTTTTTTTTTTCTTTGGGCTAGTTATTTTTGTTGGACTAACATTCTTAATTCTTGGGCTAAAAAGTTTGTTTTGGGCCAAGAATTAATTTGGATCATTGTATCTTTTGGGCTAGTCTTTAATTGTTGGACTAAATTTTTGTTGGGCTTATAGTTTAATCTTGTTGGGCTAAAAGTTTGTTGGGTCACGATTTAACATAAGATCTCTTGGACTAAAATTTGTTAGTGGGATAAATTTTTCTTTTGGGCTAAATCTGTTTTGAACTAGTCATTTTTTTTTTCCCATTCAATATTTTTCTAGTATTTTCCATTCTTCATTTCTTAATCATCATGTCTTCGAAAGAAGCATTAGCTCTAGGTTCTGGAAAGAATGATGATCAGGTAATCTCTGTCTCTAAGAAATACTTAAAATATCTTATGAATCAAAGTGAAACAGTGATTCTTGAAAAACAAGAACTTGATGCCAAAGTTCTTGAGTTGACCAAGACTGTGAGACAACTGCAAGTTGAGAAAACTAATGAAATGCTAAGAGGAAATGCTTTGGTGCAGGACATTGAGGTATTAAATGTGAAACTGAAAGAGTCGAATCCTGAGTTGAAGGAGCTTGAAGACAAAATTTCTGACCTAAAATATGAGTGTTGTATCAAAGATACTCTTTATCAACAACTTGATAAGAAGTATAAAGAGCTCGAATCTGCTGCAATGGAAAGTCTTCAATCTGAAGTTGACCGAATCAAATCTGAGAACGAAGAGCTCAAGACTGGTAATTCTCTCAATTTGTCTACTATGAAAAATCTTCACCTTGAAATTGACCAACTCATGTCCGAAAATAAAG
Source organism: Erigeron breviscapus (assembly GCA_034093135.1). NCBI lineage: Eukaryota > Viridiplantae > Streptophyta > Magnoliopsida > Asterales > Asteraceae > Erigeron > Erigeron breviscapus. The sequence continues at coordinate 163,213,086 of CM067168.1, read as the reverse complement.
AGCTCAAATCTGCTAATGATCTCATTTTGTCCAACGTGGAAAGTCTTCAACAAAAAAATGATCTTTCAAAGTCAAAGATTAGTAAGTTGTGTGCTCAATTGCGAAAAGCTTACACACAAGTTACTGATGCATACTCATCCAAACAGTCACATGAACTTGTTTTGCAACAAAAGATTTCTACTTAACCATGAGTTGCGAAATAAGTCCACCATTTTTGTAAGCAAAGAGCAAAAATTTCTCAAAGTTTTTGAACAACTTCGAATTGATGTGAGCGATGTTGAAAAAGAAAGAACAAATTTTTGTGCTCAAATCAAGTATCTTGAAGACAAGTGTTTGCAATTTCAGTCAAATGAAACATCTTTGACCAAGAAAATTTCTGACCTTGAGATTGAATTGCAAACACAAACCAAATCTTTTCAAAGTCAAAATCATTGTTCTATCTCTTCTGACACAACCAAAGAAGTTGTTGAAATTTGCACTGAACCTGATTGTCCTATTTGTGAAGTTGTGAATTCCCCAGTGCAAACTAAATGTGATGATGTTGAGACTACCGAGTCCTCAACTCTGACTGATCTTGATTGTGTTTGTGACAAGACTGAGGTGTTCAAAAGTTTTCCAAAATCTAATTCATCCAAACCAAAAGTTGATGTTCCAAAGAGGGTTTACACGGGTAAATCTTCAAAACCTTTTGAAAGAAAGGTGTCTCAGTTTACTAATTACTCCTTGCAAAAGGGTAAGAAGTACTCTAAGAAACCTATTTTTGATGGAACAACTACTTTTGTCTCTTTTCTATCATTTGAGGATAATTCTGGACATATTTCACAAGCAAAATCTCAGTTGACTAAATCTAAATGGAAACCGATTTCAAAAGATAAGTCAATTGAGTCAAAATCATTCACATATTCTTTTTCGGAACTTTTTGATCTTGCACCAAAACCTGTGAAAGCAGTTGTGCAAAAAGTGAATGATTTTGCTTCGAAAAATCATTTTCCAAATCAATCTCCCAAAATTGACAAGTTTTCAAAGAAATCAAATGATTTTTCACCGTTGCTTCCACGAAAACTCTTTTCAACTAAACCACCGGGTTTTAGTTCCGTGGAATGCAACCTCTATTCATCAAATCGATGAGACTTACATTTGGACTTTCAAGAATTCAAAAACCATTGGACCCAATCTTAAATGGGTTCCAAAAGTGATTTCCAAGTGATTTGATGAATAGTGGCTTATGCACACATCAGTGTATAACCCGTGCTAAAACCGTTTTCGTAATTTCATTACTTTTAGAAAAATCCAAAAAGATTTTCATTTTCTTATTTTTGAAAAATCCAAAAAGATTTTCTCTTTTAATCATTTTGTTTATTTACTTTGTCTTTGAGTTTCTCACAATGTTTTGGATGAGATGCAAGGCATCGAACGCCTTTGTGTACTGCCTTTGTTGTCTCATTTTTAAGTTTGTGAGCAACTTTTAAACCTTTTACTCACCCTTTATATGCAAAACTTTGTTTATATCATGCATATATTTAGGGGGAGTTTGTTTATAAAACCAAAACTTCCAAGTGTTTAAACTCATTTTCCATTTTAAAACACTTTGGAAGATTTTCAAACCATTTTCGATCAAATTCAAAGAAGTTCGGTGTTAGATTTGCACATGAGAGTTTAGGCCACTCATAATACTCCATGATCTTGTCATCGCCGATGAGATCTAACCCCGGAGTTAAATTCTCAATTTAGATTGTGAGGGTTTATGAGCGTGGTGATGATGTTTGTGCAAATAGGACATGAGGGAGTAGTCGAAAAGTGAGAGGTTACGGTGAAATGATGTGAGAAAGGGCTAAAAGAAATAAAAGCCCTCCCAAAATTCTCAAAAAGCCGGGTCAACACGTTCCTATCGGATTTCATTTGTTGATTTCTCAATATTGAAGAAGACTTCATGGACCCAGTGAAGCAATGCACATCTTTTCCTAACACTAGAGTCTTTATATGTCTTTGTGACATTGCATATCTTTGTGATATTGCCGGAACATTCGTAGTGATATCATATTTTTGATATTCCACGATGATCGAATGGAAATCCTACCAATGCTAACATCTTTTCCAACGTTGAACGTAGGTCTCACATTTTCATTTATGAATTTGTTGAGTTAACGAGAAGTCTATGTGACCTCGGATTTATTTTCCCAAAAGTCTTTGAGGATAGTAAGACATGGTTATCTAACGCCTTTGTGACACTGACCATGAATTACATTCTTTAAAGCAATCTATCGGTTGAAAAGCCATAGACCGAACCATTTAGAGATAAGCTTTGTGCATTTCTCGATGATAATGGGAAGTCCTAAAAATAGTAATCATATTTTTAGGCCACACCATTAATCCTTTTGATTTTTGGTTGTGTTAACGGATCATTATTATCCGGTTTTCATTTCTCTTCACACAAACACAAAGAACACAAACACCATTATAAAATCTTTTTCCTACAACACAACCTCACATTCTAGTTCACCAATAGGTTCATTGGGAATTGGGAATTGGGTTGGGTTACTTTGCTTGCTTGTCGTTTGTTGGTATCTACCATTTATGCTATCAATCATTATTGTATGATGAAACCGTTTCACATTTTCATCATAAGGGGGAGAAATGATTAAATGATTGATAGATAGAATTCAAGGATATAGGTAGAATTTGATTGATAGAATTTGTTTGAGGATGATTCATAGTGTTTGTTGTTTAAAGGATCGTTAGTTTAGGTGAAGAGAGTGAATAATTATTGTGCTAAGTTGAAAGATTGTTTTGAGAAAGTTAAAGAAAGATTGATTCGAGATCGAGTATATTCAATATGATGTACATGGTCGATAATTGAAAGATTTATTGGATAATTGACCAGTGGTTGATGATCACAAGAGTTTGAGATTGAATAATGTTTGAGAAGTAAATGAAAAGTTTGAGATTGAATAGAGATTGTCGTTTGTTGATGCTACAAAGAAAATTAAGTTGGATAGTTAAGTTTGTTCTTTAATTGAAGAGATTGTTCATTTGAGGGGGAGCAAGAGTAAACTCATGAAATGTTAAATATGCTCCAAAATGATTGTTTGTTCGAGGGGGAGCAAGAGATTAAAGATTTGTTATTGAATAATTTGCTCCGAGATAGTTGTTTGATTGAGGGGGAGCAAATGTTAATTGATCAAAGAATCAAGTTCTCCAAGATGTTTATTGATTCAGAGACAAGTTAGACCAAGAATTGAAGTTTTAAAGTCAAATCAAATTTCCGCATTCCAAAACCAAGCTTCCGAAATGCCAAGAGATTTCAAAGTCAAAACCAAGCTTCCGCAAAGCCAAAAGAATTCAAAGTCAAATCCAAGCTTCCGCATGCTACACAAAGTTCAACTTACTTCTCAAAGCAACATCAAGTTGAAATCAACATTCAAAGGTTCAAGTTGTGAAAGCTTAAAAGCTACAAAGATTTCAAAGGTGCTTCCAAAGTATTCAAAGTTGCAAGAGAATATCAAGTTGTAGAAAGTCATCGTCAAGAATATTTGTTTGTTGAGAAGATTCAAAGTCAAGGTTGATACAAGACGTTGAAGACAATGAGAAAGCTTCAAAGTCCAATCAACATTGAAGATTTTCAAAAATGGGCTCATCATGTTATTTAAAGACCGAAGACGATGCAACATTTACAATTCAACACCAAGGGGGAGATTGTTAGAAATATAAAATGGTGTTAAATTGTAATATTTCTAGTTATATAAGGGGTATTAGTGTTAATTAGATTATAGGTATAAATACCCCTTCCTTAATGACTTTGTAATAAGCCTTTCACATAATCCAATACTTACTTCTCTCTAATTTACTTTCTCTCTCTAAGATCATCTTCAACCTCCCATTCACACACTTACACACATTTCACACACTACCTTAAATCCACCATTAAAGCTTCAATTAAGCTCTAGTTTCTTTATAACAAAGATATTTATTTCAGAGTATTTGTAGAGAAGTCAATCTAAAAGAAGGTTTTTGAGCAAAAGTCTGAAGTACTCAAGAAGAGGCTAAGATCATCAGGTTAATATAGTATTATTTATACAAAATAACAGATGATAATAGTTAGGTTTTGCTAGTTGAAGACCTTAGACATAGAAATGTTAATTTGAATGTAAAAGCTTATCAACTTTGTACTTATATAACCTTAGACATAGATGTAATGTGGATGTGAAAGGTTATCGATTATGTAAGACCTTAGACATAGATATATCGTTTAAATATGAAAGGTTGTCAAATATGTGTTTTTGAAGCCTTAGGTATAGAAACGTATTTATAAATGTGAAAGGTTTTGTAATAAAGTTTTGATTATTTAGATCATATAGTTATGAAATGTGTTCATAAGAATATGAAATTTTAATCAATGTTGTGTTTGAAATTCTTATGACATAATGAGTTTTTGTTCTCATAAGAATTTCTGAATATTTTTAAGTCATAGTTATTGTTTAGGGTCATATTTCATATTTGGGATCCTGACTTAAGATATCTAACGAAGCTTGCATTTATTTTCGAACATAAATTTACATTTTGCAGGATCCTGATATCAAGATTATCCTAACGATAACAATTCAGAATATCGAAGAAGCTCTAACGGCTAAATTTGGGATCTCAACAATTCTAAAGTATTGTTCAGCTTATCAAGGAAAATCAAACGTGATCTTTACTAAGTCTCCCTTGGAAATCGGAACGGAATGGAAGATTAATGCGTTAAGAAGGACTCAACGTTCACTTAATTAGTCCAAGCACGTTGAAGAATGCCACACGGAAGATCCCAGATATTTCGGAAGATTAGTTATCAGTATCGCTTATAAATACAAGTGCATTTGATCGAATTAGGGACATCTATCTTCTCTTACTTGTACTCACACAAACTTATTCGTTGCTCTCTTATTTCATATACGTTATTCACTTAGCTATTCGATCAAATCACTCTTCATTCATTGTATTGTAATCTTAAACAAATAATAATAAACGAACATAGGTAGGAACGATTGATTCTTCCCGGGGTTTTTTACCTAAGATTTCTTAATTGAATCAAGGGTTTTTCCCGTCAACAAAATTCTGGTGTCGTTATTCTTTTCACATTTATCTTCAATTCAAGATCACAACGCTGATCCTGAGTCTTTATTATCTTTATCTTCAACGAATTTTACCTTTAATTTCTATAATTCAGTCTCAAAGATTTTCACAAAGTTTCTTTATCAAAAACTCTTATTTCGTACTATTTTCATTAGCAAAAATCTTACTTTATTTTATGATCCTAAACACCTGACCCCACTTACAAATCTTTGGTCAGAAAATTATCTTGAATCTTTCTACCAAATTATCTTAGGTAATTTTTGTCCAAAACAATTTGGCGCCCACCGTGGGGCCAAAAGGTGTTTTTGCAACTTGATCATTATTCTAAAGAAAATTAGTTTCGAAAACTTTCTCTTGTTAATTTACGTCGTTGAAAATGTCTACTTCTCAAAATACCTCTTCTGCTGCTTCTGGATCTGTAACTCTGAAGAATCTGATTAATAAACCTCCAAAAAATAATAATAACAATCGTACTCTGAACACTGGAAAGGGTGTTGAAGATACATAGCAGGATATGACGCAAATCGCCCGATGCCTCAAGCACCACTACCATATACAGATCCATTTCTGGATTCACAGGTAAGAACTGAACATTCTGGATCTAGTGCTAACACGAATGTTTATTCCATGTTCAGGGTTTGTAAAGATGTGAATTTGAGTTTTAGTGTGTGTTTAAGTGTGTGTTAATGGTGGTTAGCATGTGAGAGAGTAGAGAGAGAAAGTGTGTGTGTCAGGGAAAGATTAGATTGCATTAATGGGTAAAAAGGTTACAATTTTGATAATGGAGGGGGTTTATATACTTCTATACATTTTACACTATGCCCCCTTCCATATTTACAACTTATCAATATAAGTACAAATTACATAAAGGAAACAAATCAACCACTGCAATTATATTTCTAACAATATCCCCCTTAGTAGTGATTTGTCAAAAATATCCAATCTTTGAAAGTCTTCAAGCTCTTGTATTAGGTCTGTCTTTGTTTGGATGCCAGAACCAGTTATCTCCTTCAGGTCGATCATCTGGAACTATCATGTTTCCTTCAAAGTTTACCGGAGGAATATTGTGTGGTCCTGGAAGATGACTAGGCTTATACTTGATCCAACAACCTCCTCTTCGACGTACAACATACTTTGACTTCTTAACATTCTTGGCTTCTCTCATCATTCTGATGCTATCTCTGTATTCAAGTCTTTGATTAATCTTAGAGATTGCTTTATCAAATACTTCTCTTCTTCTTTGCATCTTGATCATCTTCTTTCAAACATGCCAAGACATTCTTGCAAAACTCTAGAGTTCCATCAGAATAAGAAGCAAGTTCATCCATACGAATGAAAATCTTCTTCTTTCGACTGTTAAGAAAGACAACACCAAAGGATGGTTCTTCAATGACATGACCAATACTTAGCTTTTCTCTTGACAACTTCGAAACCAATCTGAATGTCTTCCAATGAAGCATATTGGATACAGCTTGACATATATCTTTTCACAGCATCAAAAGCAATAACGTCTTCATGGTATCTTTGCATAGCATTCAGAAAATGATTGTAGAGAAAGATTATGTCATCAACCGGCAAAAGCTTGAACTGAGCTTCAGTGAATCTGTAAATCTTGTCGTTTTCTCTTTTCACATGAAAGCAAGGAACAGAAATGGAAACCCTTTTTATTAGAATCACTCTGACCAGCACCAAAATTTTGTGATTCCTTTGTTCTTCAACTAATTTGGGATTATACTTCTTTGTGAGTTTAAGAAGCTCTTTATATTCTTCGACTTGCCTTGCTTCTTTAAACTTGTACATGGAATCAATCTCTGGTCTCTCACTTTTGGCAACTTTTGTTGCTCCACAGAATATAGGAAATGCCCTTTCCTTCCAAATATCTTGACTTCTTGGCAGCTTCTTTTGGCTTAACTCCGAGAGCAACCATTCTTTCTTTGTCCCTCAAGAAGTATCCTCGATTAATAAACCTTCGTTGTTCTTCAGTCCATTCTGTTGGAAAATAATCAGGAAGAACTTCTTCGGATCTGATTGCCTCAATTAACACTTGTTTATATGTAGACTTCTTAAAACTCTGAGCAGCAGCTTCAGGAGTTTTTCTTAAGTCATCATAGCTATTGAAGTCATTAAAATTATAATTCCGTGGAATTGTGACATCAGGTCTAGATGATTCTCCGACTTCATTTCTGCTTGATGAACCTGTTTCAAAATAATCAAGATCTGGAAAAACTTCAAACATTAGTTCATCAACAGTTTCTACATTTACTGAAGTCTCAACTATCTCAGGGTCATCCAAAATCACATTATCCTTTTCAGCTTCAACATCTGCTTCTCCTTCAGCATATTCAACAATCTCATTGTCAATAACATACTCTTCTTCTTCATTAACCACAATACAATCATCTTTTTCTTCTTCTTCATCACCAAAATCAACTCCAAACACTTCATCAAATTTTCTTCTAACTTCTGAAATCCTATTAATCTCCTCTGGATCATCATCATTATTTCTTCCAGCAAGTTCTTTAAACATCTTATCGACTTCATCTTGAGTTTCACCTTGAGCTCTATCTCTCATCACCACATCTTCAACATTTACTTCAACTCTTGCCGATGTATTTTCAATATTCGTTTGACCCTCTCCTTGGTTCTCCCCCTCGGGGTGATCATCGGAATCAGGATCATCCCGTCTAGAAGCAACCGAGGCCGGTCGGTAAGATTCTAAAGCCAACAATCGTAACTCAAAAGCAGCAAGTTTAGCATCATACTCTGCTTTCTGTTTTTGAACTTGATCTTGTAAAGTCTTAACTTGTTTTTCATGTGCAAGTTCTCTTTTTCTTAACTCTAAAGCATTCAACACCCCCCTATCAGTCATAGTCAACAAATCACCCTCAGATCGTAGAATACCAAGTAATAGTTCACATGCATCATCTTTGGTTTGTTGAGTTGTTGTTGTTGATGATATTTGAATTGGTGTTAGTGTTCTTTGTGTTTGTGTGTGAGATGGAATAGATGGTGAAACCAACCCGGAGGTTGTTTGCACACTTATGGTGTGACCTAAATTCAGCGAAGCTGATTCAGGATTTCCTGCAGATCCTCGGGTTAAACCCTCACCAGCAGTTTCAGATTCATTGGCTTTGCAACCAGAATCAGGTTGTGTCCTAGACTGTGATAAATCACTGTCCGGGACTTGTTGTTGGGTAACACCTCTAACTACACCGGGGTCACCGAGAATGCCCATTAATACAGTTTCAGGTTGATCCTGAGGAACAGCAGTGTCACCTAGGCATTCATACTGTCCCCCAGTCTCGATTTGAGAACTGTTACCTGCGGCTAAAGCTGGCGTGATGTTAGCTAAGGCAGGATTTCCAAGCTGTCCTTGAGGGTCACACAAAGTGGGTCCCCCTTCCGCTTTTTCCGGCATCAGTACTCAACTGAGCTTGTGAATCCGTGTACCTAGAAGATCTAGACTCAAGTGTACGAAATGAAGGCGAGAGGTGGGGCTGATCCTCTCTTATTTCAACACTCTTATCCTCCAAATGAGGAGAGTGTGGTGAACGTGGCTAATCCCCGTGCATTTCTGAGACTAACTCCTGTTGTGAGGAGTCAGAATGGCGAGGAGAGTTTTGTGCAAACGAGAATGGGGAGTTCTCGACTTCTATCCTAGGGTTGTCATCCCGGCTAGACACAGTTGTTTCAGCTATCGGAGGGCCATCATTTTCTTTTTGCCCTTGACCTAACCCGGACCTCTCATCCTCTCTTACATTTTCAACTCCTCCCTCATTCCTACCTGTTCCTCCTGCACAACATCATCTCCAGTGCTATCATTCGCAGAATCCAACTCCGAAATCACATTATCAACAATACGTGTTGCTTGTTCAACATCTAATTCTGCAGAGGCATCAACTGGTTCTTTCAAATCTGCTGAACTTGATTCAATTCTGTGTTTTGCAGATTTAGAGGACTTATGTTTCTTTTTGGATTTCCTCTTAGATGCCTTTGGTAGACCCGATGGTTGCTTTCGAGCTGACATTTTAATGCGTCTACCAGGTATTCGACGTGATTCATTTGGTAATGCTGAAGCAAGAGGTGTAGGATTAAGAACTTGTGTTGAATAAGGTGGTGTAAGTGTTGGTGGATTGGGAGAAACAACGGATGGAATCGGTGTTGAAGGTGAAGATTGAGAAAATTGAACGGCAGGTGGTGATTGTGTTGATGGAATGGTTGGTGTAGATTGTGAAGGAATATTTGGTGTAGATTGAGAAGTAGCTGAAGTACCAAATTCAGGAGTAACATTCTCTTGTTAAAAAACAACTCTTTTTGATTTTCTTCTCCTCTGCTCAGAAGTCCCTTCATCACTAACCCCTCTTTTTCTTTTAGTAATCCTAGGACCCTCACTTGGCGACCTATGCACAGCTTAGGTAGGAATCTGTCGGCTTTCAGATCCCATCGTTGTGGCTAACCACTCTCTATATGTCCTAAGGTGGGGACTTTGAGCAGGAACCAAATTCAGTGGAAACGGTGGAATAGGAAAAGGTCTAACAAGTTCACTTCTTGTTCCTCTCATGTTGGACTAATACATGGCAATTACACACTTGAAACTATCTTCCAACTTTGGAATCTCCTCAGTGTTGTCAAGTACGTCTTCAATTATCAAAGTGACGAAACGAATATAAGGAATGTACTTTCTTTCTTGAACATTCTTTCCTTTAACCACTTGTCTCATCTTATCCCAAACAATCTTTGCAAAGTCACACTGAACATTATGAGTGACTGCATAATATATCGAAAGAGAATGCTTTGTCATAACATCAATACCCTTCTGAGATGGCATCAAACAGGTACAAAGAACATTATACATTGTATGCCAGAGAGTAGCCACATTCATTCTTTTGAAATCTCTCATGGATGCCAATTCTCCTTCATATTCCAATGAATGAACTGCAGCTAACATATCTTCAACAGATGGCAGTTCTTCATATTCTTCATGTTCAGGAAAGCCAATGATTGTTCTAAACTCATCCAATGTGAATTTGCAGTTATATACATGATCATCTGACTGTAGAGAGAATTGAAAGAAGTCTGCAGTCTTATATCTTTTATTGGCTTTCACATACTCAATGGATTCCCATAGATCAAATATGTACTTCTCGGGAACAATAGCACCACCAGTTAAAGCAACATTTAATGGATGATGATTTAGAATCTCAGTGATGATTGGGAATTTGGAAGAAAATGGAATATGGAGTGCTTGATTAGCTTGCATTTTCATTATAGCACCTTCTTGGAACATTGCCAACTTTGTATTTATATTTTCTGGAAAAAAAAATACTGACCAAATTTTGACCAGAAAGACATTTTAAACACAGAAACAAAAATAAAACCACACCAACATTTGTTAAGCACATTTATTACACAAAAGACAATGTTTCGCACATATATTAAAAATGAGAAAACAAAGGTAGTACACAAAGGCGTTCGATACCTTGCTTCTCACCCTAATATATATAAGAAACAAGACGACATATAGAATCTCATAAGTATTAAAAGATAAGACGACAAAGGTAGTACACAAAGGCGTTCGATACCTTGCTTCTTACCCTAACACTTATGAAAAACTATATAGACAAACACAAAGAATACATACATACATACAAGAAAAAAAAATTTACTCAAATAAAAGAATAAAAAAAACTTAGAATAAAAAAATAAAAAAAACAGTTTTATGCATTTGCCGAGCAAAAATCTCGGCAAATAGCACATTTTACAAAAAAATTTGCCCAGAAAATGATAAGGATCAAAAATTGATTTTGGCAAACATTTTTGAAATATTGTATGATTTGCCGAGCAAAAACCTCGGCAAACACGGAATTGAGCAGATCAGGCAAACTTAAGTCAAGTCATCGAGTGTGGGAGTCAATTCTCGTAAGTGCCGAGCTCATACCTCGGCAAATGAGCATTTCAGAATAACTCCATTTTAATGTATGAAAATTTCTTTGAATTGAGCAACAAGAAAGTTGTCAATTGATAAAGGAACATTTCAATGAAAAAAAATATGTGCATTAGCCGAGCTCAGAGCTCTGCAAATGGTTAATTTTGAAAAACATAAGGTTTGGAAAAAAAATTCAACCAAATACATGGTTTGCCGAGCTCAGTGCTCTGCAAATGGTTGATATAAGACTTAGAAAAATTTTCCAAATTTCAAAATGAGAGATTTTCCGAGCACAAAGCTCTGCAAATGGATGGTTCAAGTCTTAGAAAAAGTTTGGAAGCAAAATGCACTGGTTGCCGAGCTCAGAGCTCTGCAAACAGTTGTTTTAAGACTTGGAAATTTTGAAAGCCAAAAGCACTGTTTGCCGAGCTCAGAGCTCTGCAAACAGATGTTTTAAGACTTTGAAAATTTTTGAAAACATAATGCCCTGTTTGCCGAGCTCAGAGCTCTGCAAACATTTATTTCAAGACTTAGAAAAAATTTGGAAGCAAAATGTACTGTTTGCCGAGCTCAGAGCTCTGCAAACAGTTGATTCAAGATTTTGAAAAATTTTGGGATCCAAATGCACTGTTTGCCGAGCACAGAGCTCTGCAAGCAGTTGTTTTAACACTTTGAATAATATTTGGAAGCCAATTACATTGTTTGCCGAGCTCAAAGCTCTACAAACATTTGATTCAACACTTAAAACAATTTTGGAAACAAATTGCATTGTTTGCCGAGCTAAAAGCTCTGCAAATGGCAGTTTTAAGACTTGGTGAAAATAAAAACATGCATTTGCCGAGCAAAAAGCTCTGCAAATGGCCATTTTGATCCAAAAATTTGTTAAGGCAAAAATGAAACTATGTTTTAGCAAAATTATGAAGATTTGAAGATCAAAATAACAAACCAGGCATTTGCCGAGCTCAGAGCACTGCAAATGGCACAAAATCTTCAAACACTCATATTTTACCCATCCCTTCATAAATCAAACCCAGAAAAACCAATATTATGCAGATTAAGGCATTTAACTCAGATAAACAACATATATGAACCCTAATCATGCATCTAAAATCATCAAAACTCACATCAAAACATCACAAAGTGCAAAATAATCATGACAGTTCATATAGGCATTTTATCAAACACTTGGAATGCAAAATGAAAACAAGAAATATTACCTTTGAACTGATGATTTGATCGAAGAACAAAGATGATTTGAAGCACTGATATCCTCACAAGTATGAACCCACTTCGATTATTGCTCAAATGATGATCAAGATTGACTGATTGATGTGAAGAGTGATCGGTTTTTGAGAGAAAATATAAAGATATTTTGGTTTGAATTTGAAATGATATGAATTGACCCGCCCATTTTCTATTTAAACAACAAATCGGGTCGCGGGTCTGGTTTTGACCCGCGTGTCAACCCGGATCCTAATTTGATTTTGGGTATATATCACACCTTGGGCAAATTTCATTTTGGGCTTAAATGATATTTGGATTTTAACAAAAATAAATAAATAAAAAAAACAGTAAAACACAAAAAAAAAAAAAAAAAATATTAAAAAAAATCTTTTTATTATTTTTAAGTTTTCTAATTTTGTATTTGATTTTTCAGTATTAAATAAAATAAAACACATAAAACAAATCATATTGATCACAAAAAATATATTTAAACAAACAAACAAAACAAAACAAAACAAAAAAATATTTACAAACTAGATAAGCAAACAAATATTCACATGTCGCACACTCCCCCTCAACTTAAGCATATATGAATACAGTAAATTTACAAACTCCCCCTAAAATCATGCATTCTACCCTTTTTCTCCCCCTCAAACATTGCATGTAATAGCATGTAAAACACATCAATGTTTGAAACAGAAAATGAACATAGAATACATGGCATGAAAGCATTTAAGTTTGTAAATCTAGCATTCCCAACTTGGTTTTAAGAAAATTAAACCTCTGTTCATCCAAAGGTTTGGTGAAAAGGTCAGCAAGTTGGTAGTCGGTAGGGACAAAATAGAGTTCGATGTTACCTTTTTCGACATGATCTTTAAGAAAATGGTACCGAACATCTATGTGCTTGGTCTTAGTATGTTGTACCGGGTTGCAAGAAATATCAATAGCACTCTTAGAGTCACAGTAGATGGGAATTCTGTTGAACTGAAATCCATAATCAGTCAACTGCGTCTTCATCCAAAGAACTTGTGAACAACAGCTTGCTGCAGCAATGTACACAGCTTCTGCAGTAGATGTAGATACACAATTCTGTTTCTTTGAAGACCAACTGACCAATCTATCCCCTAGAAACTGAACACTCCCAGAAGTACTCTTTCGATCAAGCTTACAACCTACATGGTCAGCATCCGAATATGCAATCAACTGAAACCCGGTATCCCTTGTATACCAGAGACCAAGATTCACAGTGCCTTTCAGGTATCGGAAAATCCGTTTGACGGCCTGGAAATGACTTTCCTTTGGATTGGCCTGGTACCTGGCACACATGCATGTGGCGAACATAATATCCGGGCGACTCGCAGTCAAATACATGAGTGAACCTATCATACTGCGATATCTCTTTTGATCAAAAGATTTTCCATTTAAATCAGCATTAATCTTTGTGCGAGCTTCCATGGGTGTACCAATTGGTTGACAATTCATCATATCAAACTTTTTCAACATGTCAAGTATGTATTTAGTTTGACAAATAAATGTACCATTTGACAACTGTTTGACTTGAAGACCAAGGAAAAAGTTTAATTTAACCATCATGCTTATTTCAAATTTACTGATCATTAAAGCAGAAAAATTCTTGCAGTATTTAGGGTTAGTTGACCCAAAAATTATGTCGTTAACATAAATCTGGATTAGAATGATGTCACTCCCTTGTCTTTTGATAAACAAGGTAGTGTCAATCGAACCTTTGCTAAAACCAGATTTCACAAGATAAGAGGAGAGAGCATCATACCATGCACGAGGGGCTTGTTTCAGACCATATAAAGCCTTCTTTGAGAAATCCATTCAAGAAGGCAGTTTTGACATCCATCTGGTATACTGTGAAATTCTTGTAGGCAGCATAGGCAAGAAACATCCGAATGGCCTCAATTCGTGCAACTGGTGCGAATGTCTCATCATAATCAATTCCATCTTGTTGACAATATCCCTTTGCAACCAATCGTGCTTTGTTTCGTACAACAACTCCAGTTTCATCCTTTTTTGTTTTTGAAGATCAATTTGGTCTTAATTGGCTCCTTATTCTTGTAAGGATTAGGAACCAATTTCCACACCTCAAGACGTTCAAACTGATTAAGTTCTTCCTGCAATGCTTTCACCCAGTCTAGATAACTTAGAGCTTCATTCACTGTCTTTGGTTCCACCATACTCAGAAAATTCACAAACAGACATTCATTCGCGGATGCGGATCTTGTCTGAACTCCAGATGTTGGATTACCAATAACTTGAGAAATTGGATGAGCTCTAGTCCATTTGGTTGTGTGTGGAATTGGATCAAGTGGATCACCAGATTCTTCAGAATCAATAAAATCAGGAGTATGTTGCTCTGCCAATTGTTCAAATGAAATTGCAATTGACTCAACAAAGTCGTCGTGATCATAAACTTCAGGATTGATTGACGGATTTGTCACTTGAGTGATATGTTGAGGTTGAGTATGCAACTCAGAATTATCATTAGGTGGAGGAGAATCAGATGATGAATTAACATCTGATGATTGTGATGGTGAAGACTCATTGGGATTCGTCTCATTAGTATTGGAACTGGATGCTTCATTAGTAGACACTTCAGACTCAGAAACTTTGGTCAGAACATGGAAAAATTCTTCAAACAAGATATCCAAATCTTGTGTAGTCAGAGTAGAGAATGATGATTTGACAGTGGAATCAATTTTTGTTACGGAAGCTTGTGGACTTTGAAGTTCGGGTCTCGAACTGTGTTGTTCAAGAACCATTCCCGAGAGTTCATCAAACCTAACATTCATACTCTCTTCGATCTTCTTGGTTCTTCGGTTATACACACGATAAGCAATTGATTCTCTCGAATAACCTATGAAATATGCTTCATCGCCCTTTGGTTCAAATTTGCCCAAATTATCTCGATCATTGAGAACATAACAAACACATCCGAATATGTGTAAGAAGTTCACATTGGGCTTCCTCTTGTTAATCACCTCATATGGAGTTTTATCAAATCTCTTATTTATGATTGATCTATTTTGAGTGAAACAAGCAGTAGCAATAGCTTCAGCCCATAAATTCGGAGGCAACTTCGAATAAGCAAGCATAGTTCTGGCAGCTTCAACAAGAGTACGATTACGTCATTCAACTACTCCATTTTGTTGAGGTGTCCTGGCAGCGGAAAATTGATGAGTGATACCCATGGACTTGAAGAAAGATGCTATAGTTAAATTCTTGAATTCAGTGCCATTGTCTGAGCGAACAATTCTTACAGATGATTGAAGATTTACTTGGGTCTTTTTGATGAAATCGATAATCACATTAGGAGCATCACTCTTTGCATGAAGAAAGAATACCCAAGTATAACGAGAATAATCATCGACAATCACAAGAATGTATCGCTTGCCATGGATACTTTGAACTTTCATTGGTCCACATAAATCCATATGAATAAGGTGCAAATGTAACATTTGCCATTTTAGTCCATTACTTGTTATATATGATAATGGCAAACTTTATGAATATAAGAAAACTTTAGGTATTTTTGGTGCATATATATATATGTGTGTCGGACTAGTGAGATATTGTAATATCTGCTATCTGGATGATCTGTTTCATTAAGGAAACGAACCCGAAACACTCGCAACCTTACATTTAATCCAAGTTAAGACATAATTAACTAGGATTAGTTAACTAAGGTTAGTTAACTAGCCCATGGTATTCCTTAACTTAACCATAGTTACCAACAAAATAAACTAGTAACCATGGTAAATTACTACCTATAAATACAAGCTAAGGTTTTCATTTCTAATTGCTAATTCACACTCTCAACACTTCTCTTCTTAAATCCCTATCATTCCGAGATCCATACTTGTTCAAGTTCAAGCATATCTTATACAACCTTTCATCATCCCAAGCTTTCGATTCAACCAAAGTTGTTTTGAATTCGTTGGTTTCGAAATTGTAAACACGACGTTGTTATTGCGAATTCTTTCAAGAACTTATCAAAGCCTAGTTATAATGGCCACATGGAGTTAGGATTATTCCATATTCATCAAGTTTACAAATCCAAGTTATAGTCGATTCTCTCAAGATCTTCTTTGGAGCTCATCCCTATATCGTTACTTTGATCTTAGAACTCATAATATCTCCATACTTGTAAGTGTTTCTATGAAACCTTACTATACTTTGCTTTATGATTATATGACTATATGTTATGTATTGAAATGCTTGTCAACTTAATTTTATACTCAATTGATACATAATTGCATTTAAATACGGTAACTATCGCTTTTATATATGAATATTGAAATATTGTTACTATTGCGAAAAATGAATTATTAGCGAAAGTACGAGAAATCGTAAAACTTTTATTAAATCATTTTAAATACTTATTATGGTATATAAACAAGGGCATAGTTATATACCTAACTATCCTAATTCATATAATTACTATTCACCATCTGTGAATTATTTCGTATTTTTGAATTGTTTGATTTATGGATAGAATATATCCTTGATACGCTTTTAACCGCACAATGTTTCCGAAAGTGATTGCACCTTGGGCCTCTTTGGCTTATACCGGAGGAATGGAAGGTAGTTCGCGAAAAGTTTGCATAAGCATTCACTAAGCAACTTAATTCGCCCCGGTATTCTCCACGACCCAAGGCCAACCCTAACACAACTTGGAAATAAAATGCTGGTTTTTCCTGCCATTTAAGGTATTTCTTCAATTGTAATCAATACATTTTGTATTGATTATAATACATACCATTCAAGGTATCTTTTCATATCTCTGCTATTGAAAACATCTATTCGTTACAAGATTAATACATTCTTCGTATTAATCCTATTATTTAAAAATACTTCAAAAGGATTTAGAAATATCAGAGGAATACTTTATATATCCTACGGATACGTATTACATACGGAAAGTTACATTTTTACCCTACAGTTTCAAAGGTATCATTTTTCGTCCTTATACTTTGGACATTTGACAATTTAGTCCCTCAAGTTTCAAGAATGACAATTTAGCCCCTCAAGTTTCAAGAATGACAATTTGGTCCTTTTAAATTTTTGCAACACAAATGAGTTTTCACTTAGAAAATACTTGAAATAATACTTAAAGATAAATTCAAAGACTTATAAAAACACAGGAAGTAAATTACGTTGACAAGCGTATTAAAAAGATAACCTTATAGTTGTATGTCTATATTTGGAATTTAGCACGAATATAAATCAATTAACATTGAAATTAGGGAATACGTAACGTGGCCAGTTGACTCACTCGTCATCGTTGACTACATCCATCTCTTCTACTTTGCTGTTGAACTATTAAGAATAAGGTGAGTTTCGTAAACCCTCCCTACTCAATTGAGATTCGGGCTGAAAAGTGTACATGTTTGTTTAACTGTTGATTGTTGATTTGATTGATTGTATGATTGAATTGTTGATGTGGACATGTTAGCGCATTGTTTACGATGTAAGTCGCACCGTTAGCGCATTGTTTACGATGTAAGTCGCACCGTTAGCGCATTGTTTACGATGTAAGTCGCACCGTTAGCGCATTGTTAATTATTAACTATGTAAGCCGCATCATTGTTGATCGTTATTGATTGTTATGGAACGTTGTTGAAAGTTATATGGAATCGTTATTATTGAATGTTGACTTGTATTGAATTGTGATAATGTGAAACCTTATAGGTTATCCTTGGATGTGATTAGTTCTCCTAATCCTCACTTATTCTTAACGGTTGTATCCGATATGGTTATTCCTTGTTACTTGTCCCTACGAACTCACCAACTTTATGTTGACGCTCTTTAGTACACTTTTCAGGTAATCAAGTTAATTAGAGACAAAATGGATGATTGCATGCATACTTGCTAGGATTGGACTAGCTTTGGACTTTCTGGATCCATGATCCTTACTTCCCTTTTATGGGTTACTTTTAGGATCAACTACTATTGATTGAATTGCCTTTTATTATTGATTGAACATGTATTTTGATAAATGTTGATGATTGTATACGTTTGTACAAGTTTAAGGATTGTTTCAATCCTATGTTTTCATATAGTTTGATTCTACATAATTTCCATGTCGTGTTGTGCTTTTCTAAGTGATACCCCATGATTCCACCGTGTTGGGGTGTTACAGCAAAGGACCTTCAGTACTTAGATACTTCTTTGATTTGTGTGATGCTTTCTTCATCTTTCCAATTGCACAAGCTGGAGAAACATGTTCACTTTCATACTTGTATTCCGGAAGACCTTCAACAAGTTGTTTATCCACAAGAGCATTGATCGTTTGGAAATTAAGATGAGAAAGGCGGCGATGCCATAACCAAGAATTTTGTGCAGTTGCTTTCGAAAGAAGACAAATCTCTGAAGAATGAGTTGGAATGTTGTTGAGATCAATTGTGAACAAATTATTATCTCTTGTACCAGTAAGAATATCACACCCACTTGAAGATCATTATCACAAAATTGTCCAACACTAAAAAGATTGTGACCTAATCCTTCAACATAGGAAACTCTCTTGATAGTGATTCCATTTTTAACAATGTCTCCATAACCAAGTATTGGAGCGATATGATCATTTCCAAATCTGACAGTTCCCATAAACTTCTCAACATAGTTCGTTAGAATAAACTTGTTTCCAGTCATATGACGAGAACATCCCGAGTCAATATACCAAACACAAATGAGATATTCCTGCAAGGACAAGGAATATGATTTAGGTACCCACATATACTGGGTCTTTGCAGGTTAGAGAGATAACATGCAAGTACACATAAACAATCAAACACTTTGTAAGAAACGATTTAAAAAACATAGCACACAACCAAACATTTTATTGAAAATAACAAACAAGCACACATACTTGTTCAAACAAGAAATATGAATTACAAAAATGTAAAGAAGCAGATTATACACAAGTTTTGAGACAAGCAGGACTAGTCCTAGATGTATTAGCACTATCTAAAGAATTTGATCTACGGACAATCCACACTTGTTTGACATGAGTTGTATTTCCATCAAGCTTGACTTTTCTAGAAGCATGCAAAAATCTATCTTTAGGAATCCATTTACTGCTACTAGTTAAGCACAAGTCACCTGAAACATGAAGATTTTTTGAGTTAGAAAACAATTTGTTATTTCTATTCTTGACAGGTTTCTTCTTGATGGTTTATGTGGAATTGTTCACTTTCTTGATGTTATTAGGTGACAACCAACCATACTGATCTTTGTATTTAGTTATTCCTGAAATTGTATCTCTAACCACCTGTAAAGTGCACTTAGAAGTCGTCTGAGAATACCTAGGAAAACTAGAATACCTAACACGCTGAGGTTGTTTGTTACCTAATGAGAAAGATTCATTCTTGACACTCTTTGGACCACTAGTTGTTTTGACTTCTTTTTGGGACTTAGGTTCAGATTTAACCTTAGTCGTCTGTGGTTGTCTAGGAGTCTTTGATCTCTGAGAGTCTGTGGAACCTTTGTTTGGTTTTGGTTTTGAATCCGTCTTAAGTGATTGATTGGACTTTGGTTGATTGGTGATCTTTGGTCTTTTAAACTTATCAAATGGGGAAGATTGTGAAGAGTGTGACTTTGGAATCTTCTTTAGATAAAAATCATGTTTATCCTCCTTTTGAACAAAATGTTTTTCAAATTCAGGATCAAAATCATAATTTCCTTCCAAATAAGTTGACATATCATCTGTTTCCAACTTCACACTTGCTTCACTTATCTTAAAAGGACAAGGACTTCCCTTGAGTGAATTTGATGCTTTGTCTTTTTCTTTTAAAGATTGAAGTGCATTTTTCTGAAATTCGAATTCCATTTTAAGTTTATTAAGTTCCTTAAGCACATTCAACTTTTGTTCTTTTTCTTTTTCAAACTTTTGTTTGAAAGCATCAATTTCATTCAAGTAAGTTTGTATTCCCTCAGAAAACTTGGTAAAGGACTCAGTCTCAGAAGCAGTCGGAAAGAAACAATCATCAATATCATTGATATCATAGACATCATCTAGATCACTATCAGTTTGAACAGAAACATGCACAACTGTCTTGATGTCTACATTCACATTTTGAACATTGGTTGGATGGTTATATTCAAAAACATTGGTTTTTTCTTTCATAGATAAAATCTTCTTATTGATTTTCTCAATTGATTCAGAAAACTTTCGGTCAAAATCAAGTTTTGTTTCATGACAATCCTTGTTGCACATATCAGAAATCTGCGATTCATTTTCAGTTTGCACAGAAGCATTTTTATTTTCACACATAGAAATCACAGAACATCTAGATTGATCACAAACTTTGGAAGCTAACTTGGGTTGGTCAATGACAGTGATTTTGAGTCTTCAAATTATCTATTAAATATTGCTTTTCATCAAGAGATTTTTTCAAATCCTCTATTACCTTTTCCAAAACACTTTGTGGAACATAAGGTCTTTCAACAGCAGGTTTTGGAATTGGAATAGCTTCTTCCAAAGGTTATTCAGTAAAGCACTCAAGAATTTTAGGTATTATAACCTCATGATTATCGTTGTTGCTTTTATGCACAGGGTGACTGAGGAAATCATATGTCTCATCCATTAACTCATAGTTAAAATAGACATTTTCACCCTTCTTTAGAAAATCATCAGCCTCAAAATCACCTTGACTTGGTCTAACAAATTGGTCAGTCATCCCACATCTCACATAAGATTCCTTATACAATGATGGGATTTCTTCTTGTGCTTGGAGAAAATGTTATGGATTGACATAACCCAACCCTGAAGTGAATTCAGTTTTCGAATTTCTTGGCCTATTTAAAAAGATTTGTTGATATGATCGATTAATCTTATACAACTTTTCTTGATAAGATTTGATTTCAGCTTTAAGTTCATCATTTTCTTTATCAAGTTTTTGTTTAAGAGAATCTTTTATACAACAATCATATTTTAGGTCAGAAATTTTGTCTTCAAATTCCTTCAAATCAGGGGTAGATTCTTTCAGTTTCACATTTAATGACTCAATGTCCTCAGCCAAAGCATTTGCTCTAAACATCTCATTGGTCTTCTCAACTTGTAACTGTCTCACGGTCTTGCTTAATTCAAGAACTTTGGTTTCAAGTTCTTGTTTTTCAAGATGCAATTTGGAGTTTGGAGTAAAAGTGACTGCAGCTTTTTCAGATTTCAAATTATCAAAATCCTTTTGAAGTAAATCAAATTTATCTTTAGAATTTTGTAATTCTTTTTCTTTGTCTTCCAAAACTTTTGTTATTTTTGAAATCTTTTTACTCAACCCTTTACCATGTTCCACAGCTGCATCACTCATATCCACATAGTATTGTAACATTTTCTTGGGAATAGTGATTACCTGATCATCCTCTGAAGAACCTTCATCACCATCATCTAACTCCTTTGACTTCTTGATCTTTGTCATGAAGCACACATTTGCTGCAAGTTCATCTGTCTCTTCATCAGAAAGATGAAGCCATTTTTCATCCTCAGCTAGAAGAGCAATTCCACTTTCCTCTTGTCTTGCAAGCATGAGTTTGTACTTGTAGTACTCCGAGTTCTTCTGACGAGGTTTAGCGCAATTAATGGCAAAATGTCCTGGAAGACCACAATTGTAACATATCTTTTCCTCATTCCTCTTGTCCATGACCTTCTTTTCAAACTTCTTCTGATTGTCAAATTTCTTTTCACCACCAACAAATTCTTTCTTGGTTTCAAACTTAGGAGCATTTGCGTTATTTGCTTAAGAAGAAACTGATGAGGTCCTAAGTTGATTGTTTGTTGGTTTCTTCTTGAAGAATTTCTTCTTGAAAGCCTTTGAGAAATAAGCAAGTTCCTTGTACATTTCTTTTTGCTTTTCATCCAAATCAGAATCACTTATTTCACTTGAGTCAGAATCAGTTTCAAATTCAACAAAGTTCTGTCTTGAAACTCTTGAAGACTTCTTTTCAGCTACCAAGGCCAGTGGATCTGAATGAGCACTTTCTTCTTTCTTCTTTTGAGCTCTCAGAACATCATTAATATTCAACTTCAACTTTTCATACAAAGTATGAATGGTTAGTTTACCAAAATCTGATTGCTGATTGAGTTGAGTGCCATAAATTTGCCATTCCTTTCATAAACTGGATGTTCAACTCCATATTGGTTCTTTTGACATCATGCTTTCTCAATTCATTGATAACATTGCAGAATCTGATGTACACTTCATTCAATGATTCACCCTTCTGTTGCTTGAATGTCTCATACATATTAAGAACAGTTGACGATCTTATGGTGTTTGAAACATCAGACCTTTCCATCTGTTTTTCCACTTCATCCCAAATATCTTTTCCAGTTTCATATGAGTCAACATTGCAATAGATGTCATCTGGAAGTGCTTGGTAAAGATAAGCAATGGACATTTGATCAGCCTCAACACGATTTTTCTGATCAGTATTCCATCTTTCTTCTGGCAAAGGTTCATTATTCACCGGATTCTTAGGAATTTCAGGACCATCCTTGTAAGATTTTCTTAAAAGTTTCCCATTCTTTTGTCTGTCAATCCAATTCAAGAACCTTTTCTTCCACTGAGGATAGGAGCCTCTAAACAACACAGGAGGTCTCCCTTCAGAACCAAGAGCCAATGCTTCCCTTGAAGCCATTAAGATCAATTAACAAAAGACTTAGAAAAAAAATTTTGATTTTTTTTTTCTAATTGTATTGAATGCCGAGCTCAGACCTCGGCAAATGGACCAAAATTTTTGAAAAAATTTTAAATTTTGCACACGAAAAGATTATTGATCAAAAATGATTTTGAATCAATTTTCTTGAAAATTATATATTTGTCAAATCTAAATTCAACTGTTTGCCGAGCAGTTTCTTCGGTAAATGGTACAATCAGCCAAGTCACAACACGAGTACACTGAACACAATCTAACTTCAACTGAATGCCGAGCAGTTTCTTCTGCAAATGGTGCAAACAGAAATTGATCTCAAAATACTTAGACGAATTTTGTTGATATAGCTATTTGCCGAGCTAATATCTCTGCAAATAGAATAAATAGCTCCAACACTTAACCAAAATTTCTTGAAACAGCTATTTGCCGAGCAATAAGCTCTGCAAATAGAACAAATAGCTCCAACACTTAACCAAAATTTCTTGAAACAGCTATTTGCCGAGCTAAATTCTCTGCAAATAGTACAAATAAGATTGTCACTTGGTCGAAGTAAACCAAATAAACTATTTGCCGAGCTTATATCTCTGCAAACAGAACAAACAGCACCACACTTAACCAAAATTTCTTGAAATAGGTATTTGCCAAGCAGTAAGCTCTGCAAATAGAACAAATAGCTCCAACACTTAACCAAAATTTCTTGAAATAGGTATTTGCCAAGCAGTAAGCTCTGCAAATAGAACAAATAGCTCCAACACTTAACCAAAATTTCTTGAAACAGCTATTTGCCGAGCAATAAACTCTACAAATAGAACAAATAGGATCAACACTAGCCAACGACCTCGGCAAACACTAGAATTCACTAAAGGACAAAATAGTCGGTTTCTGATCGTCTTCTTCGTTCAGCCAAACACCCAAACGCCGAGCTTGCAGAAAATCTTTGATTTCTCCTTCATTTTTGTGAATTAAAACTTCAAATTTGTATCAAAATACTCAGAAACTAATCCTGCACAAATCCTAAAACAAATTAGCAGCTAATTTCAACCAGAATTCAAACCCACACGAACATGTCATTCGCCGAGCTCATTTAAAATCGAATCAAATGATGAAATTAAGCTCTGAAATTGATAAAGAAGGAGGATATACTAACCACAAAGTGATCGGTGAACAAATTTCGAACAAAAACACACAAAATTTGCTGAAATCACTTGAACAGTGATCTCGGCAAATGGTACTTTCAGAAAACTCAAAAATTCAGAAAATAAGCACAAATACAGCTTCAAATAAGCTTGTGGATCGTTCAGATATGCTGATTGTGCTCTGATACCAAATGTAAAGATGTGAATTTGAGCTTTAGTGTGTGTTTAAGTGTGTGTTAATGGCGGTTAGCATGTGAGAGAGTAGAGAGAGAAAGTGTGTGTGTCAGGGAAAGATTAGATTGCATTAATGGGTAAAAAGGTTACAATTTTGATAATGGAGGGGGTTTATATACTTCTATACATTTTACACTATGCCCCCTTCCATATTTACAACTTATCAATATAAGTACAAATTACATAAAGGAAACAAATCAACTACTACAATTATATTTCTAACAGGGTTCTTCAAGAACAAATGAAGGAAGTACAGAAAGACAACTTGTCTAGATTCCAAAGTCTAGAATCAAAGATATTGGAGAGTAAGAGTCAGGAAACTAGGAACCAAGAAATCAGAATTCTGGTAGACAAGAGAACTCTCCTCTAAACAGCAGAAATATTAATTTCAGCGAAATGGGAGCACCGGAGACGCAGTCAATCGGTCAGACATTCTCTACTGCCCCAAAATCGGGATCTGGTTCCTTCTTTCAGGCCGGAAATAACTCGAAAGACAAAGAACCAGTCCCGCTACCATCCTTTGGGGCTCGAGGTTACACTCCCTCTTCCTTAAACCATGAGAATTTTGCTAATCAAATGTAGGATAATACGATGAATGAGCACATGGCGAGAGAGTTGCAGAAAATCAAGTATCTGATTTCGACAGTTCCGGGATTTTGCAAACCAATTCCAGAAGCAGATCCATCTACATATCGTATTTCCAGATTTGCACCTCCGATAGCCAATGTCGAAATTCCAAAGAAGTTTTTAGCGCCTCATATGAAAACATATGATGGAACAACTGATCCACAAGAACATGTGGCTCAATACTTGGAAAAAATGGAGACAGTCCCGATCCCATCAGATTTAAGAGAAGCGTGTTTATGCAAAGGATTTGGGGCTACATTGTCTGGAGCAACCTTGAAGTGGCTACTCAATTTACCAACTGGTTCTATATTCTCTTTTGCTCAACTTGTTAATCAATTTAATTTACAATTTTCATGCAGTAGGGTTTTTGAGAATATAACGGGTGATCTTTACCAAGTCACCCAGGGAATTAATGAATCTTAGCAGGTTTTTGAAAGAATCGCTAGAAATCCCAAATTTAGATATGACCACTGAAGTTCAACCTTTGAAAACTAGGCTGAGCAAGGATTCCCTATTTTATCAGTGTTTTGGGTGAAATTTCAAGTACCAATATCTTGGAAGCTTAAGATCTTGACATACTAAGATCTTGAAATCGATGGATATTTTAATGACTTACTGATATGTTACTAACATTGCGAAATACTTGTTATTATAATTTCCACATAAGTTGTATGTGCAGATTCCAGAATATTCGATATGAAGTTATGGAATATATTTCTAACGTTACAAAAAGGAAGTCACACATGGGATTAATCATCTACACGCAAAGAAGACATGGTCTTGCAAGATAAATGGACTTCTAGTTGAATTCAGCACGATGAGAAAGACTTCAACGTTCATATGACTAGTCAAGATACACTGCAACATCTCAATAATGAAGACCCAGAAGATCCCTACAATTTCGCATAGTTTGTTAGTAGATAGTTCTATATAAACGAACAAGGTTGATCGACATAGGACATTCTACTCTCTCTAGCCATATCTCTGATCACTTGTATTCACACACATTCTCTACACTCTCATCTTTATTCTCACACTTAGCATAATTCGATTAAGTTAGTTCCACCCTTGTAATTTCAACAATAATTAATAAGATAACTAAGGTAGGGACGATTGTTTCCTCCCGGGGTTTTTATGCCGGCGATCCACAAGGATTAAGGGTTTTTCCTCGTCAACAAATATCGGTGTTCTTGTTCCTTAATCTTTACTTTTATCTTATCTTTACTAGATATTTACCATAATTTGCATTATTTCTTGTTCATTGCTTTACTTCGTCGTATTTAAACTTATTATTTATGATTAAATTTGTCCTTAAATTCCCTGTTTAGTCGACATAAAATCTCTTTGCAAATCTTTTATCTAATACGCATCTTTGAAACTCATTATTTACAAGCCCTTAACCTCACGAACGAAAGTTTGGTTACATAATTGATCTAAGTCTTCAAGGTTGATTATCTTGTATAATTTATGACCAAAACAATTTGGCGCCCACCGTTGTTTTATCAACCTTGAAGACTTAGATCAATTTTGTAACCAAACTTTCGTTCGTGAGGTTAAGAGCTTGTAAATTTTGTTGAGTTTCAAAGATGCGTATTTAAGAAAAGATTTGCTAAAGAATTATGTCGACTAAACAAGGAATTAAAGGGTAAATATAATCGTAAATGTTAAAACCTATCAATTCGTGTTTAATGTGCGGAAGTTGATAATCATCAATGGTGGAAAGTGTGTGTTTTAGTGTGTGTTCTTGAGAGAGAAAGGTGTGTGTGTGTGAATGTCTGGTTTGATTGATATTCAAAAGTGGGAAAAAGGTTACAAGGAATAAAGGTTTGAGGGGTATTTATACTCTAAGTATATTACAAAAGCTCCCCCTCAACCTAACAATATTTACACAATATACAATGTATTCAAATACAACTAAGCACTATTTTGAATTTCTAACATTCTCCCCCTTAGTGCTTGGTTGTCCATCATCATTTCCTCTGTTGTCTCCTCCTCTTATTTGCACGTCTCTGCTTGTTCTTCCTTTTCTTATAACGTCGTGCAGCATTTGATGTTGATGGCTTGTCAATCTTTGCACTCCAGAATGCTCTCTTCTTATAACTGTTCCATGATTCATTCCAGAACTTCTTAGGGATAAAGTGCCAGTTATCACCAACAGGACGTTCATCTGGCAATCTGATGTTATCTTGGAAATTGACAGGAGGAATATTATGGGGACCACGTTCATGACTAGGATTCCAATGAACCCATGAACCTGTCTTGGTATGTATGACTCCTTCTTGAGATTTGGAAGTTTTGTGACAATAAGATCTCTAATTTTCTGACGCATATCAAGAGTATTCTTGATACGTCTTAAATGGTCTTTTCTCTGAGACTTGATTTGTTCATCTTCTTCATTGTCAGAATCTTCATCGATTGCATTCAGAATTGACAGACAATATTTCAATGTACCATCTGAGTATTTGGGAAACTCAGAAGCACGAATGAAGATCTTTCTTTTGAGTCTATTGATGAAGACAAATCCATCCAGGCTTTCAATTGGATCTCCAATCTGAAATGAATCTAGCTCATAACCTTCGGCTCTTTGATTTGGTCTTGTAAGGTTAATTCTGCTAGTTCTTCTTTCCAAACCAATCTGGAAGTCATTGAATTCATAGAATCTAATCAAGGCTTGAATATGGCTTTTCAATACTTCATAAGCTAAAAGTTGATCTTGATTCTTGATTATCAGATAAGCATATTGATTGTAGAGGAATAGAATGTCAGAGATCGTCATTTGTTGAAAAGATTCTTCTTGAACAACATAGACATGGCCATCAGCTCGATGAACTCTGAATCGAACAAGTCTGAGATTGTGACTCT
>CM067168.1:163092647-163184297 GCA_034093135.1 Erigeron breviscapus | reverse complement strand
TCAGATCAAACATATTAAGTACAACTTCTTGTGCCTATATCTGCACATACAAGCTCATAGTAGAATTCGGAATAAACACAACATGTTATTCTTCACTATAATAAGTCATAAAAATTCGTATGACATTATCTTAGTCTAGAACTACATAAACATGACACATAAACCCTAATTCTTTCAAAATGAAAATTAATGAATCTGGGTTTGACAGAATCTTGAGATCTCTGTCTCATTATTCTAAGTATAACCTAAATTTAAGGTCTTCCATCTCCCAATATAAATCTGCCTCATCATGCGAATCTATACAGATTCCGTTCTGATTATCACAAGGCTTTAACTCTGTAAAGCATATGAAAATATAAACCTAATCACTTATACTTTTGCACGATCCGATCTCGCTACGGAAGCAAAATCGCCTCCACCTCTCTGCATACCATATGTAAATACTCATAAGATTGTCTCATCAAAATAGTATACATCTGGGTTAAACATTGAATGACCTATACTATCCGTATTTGTCTTCCTTGTAATTTTCCCCCGGACAACCTACAAAACAATCATCTGTTCGTCGTCCTGTACATCTGCACATCTTAACAAAAACATCAAATCTTCTCAAAGTAATAACATACAATCTGAAGAATTTAATAAATTTGCAAGATAAAATGAATATACTTAACAGTCTATTATAAACCTAAGTCACTTCAAGGTCAAATAATTTACTGTAAGCACGTTCTAATTTTGCTCAAATCTGAAAGTGCTTTTTAAACAAAATTATATTTTAAAGATCAAATTCAAACTATGAACAACTCTGTGTTCATTCTAATGAAAATCTTCTTTCTAAAGATCAATAAAATAGGCATAACTCAATATATGTTTATTGAAATCAACAACACTGTGTTCTTTTCCTTAAACTTGTATTCTGTTAATTTGACACACTTTTTTTTAGCTTTTAATCATTACACTATCGCTTAATCACCCTACTCGTTTATTCAATGTTCCTTATAGAATGTAGTTGAGTCCTCTTGGAAACTAGATTCTATTCTGACTCTGTCTCTCGCTGTAATGACGTGAAATTGAGCTTTAGTGTGTGTTTTGGTGTGTGTTAATGGCGGTTATGAGTGTGTGTGTTAGTGTGTGTGATTGAGAGAGAATGTGTGTGTAAGGGAAAGCTTGGATTGCATTATAATGTAAAAGGTTTCAAAACAATGTGTTGGAAGGGGTTTATATACTAAAGGGCTAATTGGTTTTAAAGGTCCTGAACTTGTCAATTTTTCTTATTTGAGGAGCCAACGTAAAATTTCATATAATGCGGGATATAACGTGACAATTTTCATATAACATAGAGACCAAAAACCACTATCCGTGTACTAGTTTTGTGTGTGTTTTTGACCAAGTTTGACCAACACGTTAGCAAAAATGGTGTGCTAACCATATGATGTCCCAAACATGTATACCTTATTTACTGTAGAGTTAATATACATATATGTATTGTTATTATTATATATATATTTCCACATTCATCAATCATCAAATATATTATCCGGAAACAATAAATCGATCACTTATGAAAACAAAACAAACCCAGATAAGAAACAAGGAAGATGCATCTTTATATAAAACCAAATAATATATCAGGAGTAAATAATATCTCAATTTATCGTTTTCATATATCCAATCTGCAACACAAATTTCAACAACCAAATCTTCATACTTCATTTAGCGAATTCGATCGTTGCAACACAAATCCTTTCATTGAATTCAATTCAACAAAAAACTCACCCCTATATACATTCAATTTCATATTGACTAGTATATTCAATCTGCTATTGTGTTTACTTCTTTTTTTTTAAAAAAAGAACATAAAAACATCAAATTCAAATTAGTAACTAGAGATTTGAGAAAATTAAATAAGAGATCTGAGTATATATATAGATCAACAACAAATATTAATAATAGCCCAAATCCAATTATAAAATAGGGATTTTATCATATATATCCCTATTAACCTTTAAAATCACATATTTACCCACCTAAATTGAATAATATCATAAACACTACTAGAAAAATAACCTTTAATGACACCTAAATTATGACACACGCATTTTAATGACAAGCAAAAATGTGTGTCATAAAAATACTGTCATAATTTGTAAAATTTGAAGGGTTTATGACACACAATTGTTAGTGTCATTAAAAAATGAAATGTAATACACTTTCTTTGCGTGTCATCCCTGAATGTCATTTTATTATTTTTGTTTCCCGCAGCTTGACAAACCTTATTTTCCCACTATTAAAAAAAACCCCCTAAATCGAAGATATTGATGCTCCACCGCAGATCCGATCTAATCTCACAATCCGTCTTCTTAATTTGCGTCTTCCATCTCAGATCCGATCACACATCCACCGCATCCCCCTAAAAATCATACTTAGCGAGCATCTCCACCGCAGCTCCACCGTTAAATTGCACCTCTACACCGAGCAGGACCACCGCACAAAACCGCCGCCATTAACGGTAAGAGTTGAAACTTTCAATCAGCTGATTGAGTTAATTTAGATTATAACTTATCATATATCTTAATCTTGTGTGTGTATCTGTGTAATTGAAACCTATTTCTGTTTGGAAGAAGTTACGCTACTCTTGATTTCAAAAGTAATCGTCGATATATTTAAGTGTTTAACAACATTTGGTAGTATTATTTGATGATTTATGGTTAAGTTTCCATTTGATTCCAAACATAATCGTTGATATATTTAAGTGTTTAACAACATTTGGTAGTATTATTTGATGATTTAGTGTTATTTGATGATTTGTAGTTATCATTCATATTTAAGACTGCTTGAAGGAAACTCCAACATCTTTTATTTTCCACAAGGTCATGAAGTAAACTCTAAAATCTTTTGATATATTGGTTTATAATATTTATCATCCTTCTCTAACATTGTCATTCTTATTTTGTGTTTAGTTAACTTATGGCACTCTCTTTATTTCATTTCTTTCATAATGGGGTCCAAGAGTTCAATGACTTGAAATAGTGTTGCCTGCAAATCTGGAGACATTTGACAAAACGGGTGCAGAAGCTGTTTGAAAGTGAGAAGGATTAAAATGTTTTTCTTTTTGTTAACTTGCTGAGAACATTGTATTGCTCGACTTTTTGCCAATGCCATCATGTATATTGTTCTTATTCAGTGGGTTTTGTGACTATGGTTTGTACAAACCACATTTAAGGAGATAAATCCGGGAAAGTTAACAATAAAGCAGCCATATTATGTAAGTAATCTTCAGTATGGAATGGAAAGCTCTGGTTACAGCCTCTAGACGCATGACCAAGGCAACAATAGCTTTGCAGCTGCTCAAGCAACTGAAGACCTTACGGACCCGCAAAGGCTGAAATCACCATCTCTGCTCCTTCAGGTATTGTATTTGCTTCAGTTTTTAAAAAGAGACATTTTCAGGACTGAGAATCATGATTTTAGTTTGTATGACATGTAAACAGGTTTCGTTTTAAAGTAATGCAGAGTGATGCTCGCATTTAGGCATCTAGCTAACACGCGGGCTCTTGGTCAGATGTTCTGGTGAGAATTCTCATAAGTTCCAAATTCAAGCTCCTAACTAATATCGATAACCTTTGTTCATATAGTGAAACAGATGGGTTAGTTTCAGGGGTGTTTTTTTTTTTCAATTTCAATGTCACGCCGGTGAGGGTCGTCATGGACTTATCTTGTCGTGGTTTGACAGGGTTAAGGTCTGGCTGATGTGGGGTGTCGATCTTTAGTGGTTTTTAGGATAGGTGGTTAGAGTTGATAATGATGTGGAATCCACGACTTATAATTGCTTACTTGCTTTGACAATTGGTCATATATTCCACTAAAGCTTGAGTATATAATACTGATCTTATGTCACAATTTTGGTATCTGATCAAGCAGAGCTTTAAGGGAGTTTAAACTGGTAGTAATAGGTATAATATTGATAGACTTACTAAACTATGATATCGGTTTAAAACATCAGTTTATAGCAAACCCCTGTAACTAATCGCCGGAGTTTCAAACTATCTAAATAAACTTATGAATTACTTGTACATAGAAACGAGCTGGTATATTTTAGAACAGCAACATCAGTTATAGGAGTTGAACGACATTGACTTGCTAGTTGATAGGAGGAGCAGAGGCCCGAGCTGGTATACATGCCTCACTATGGTGTTTATTTCAAGTATCATATAAGGAACTGATAGGAGGAGCACAGGCCCGAGCTACTCATTGTAAGTTTCTATGCCTTAACTTGTATTTAGATTCTAAAGATGTGTTTCTGTTTTATGATTCCAAATATTTATAAAAAAAAATCCAAGTTTCAAAGGAATCAAGCGGTTTTTAAAGTATTTGATGCTTGGAAAAATAGACTTTTATTCTTATCATCTAAAGGCTAAACAATCACTGTCGAAAAAGCCATGTATAGTTAGGTTTTATGCTCCCTAACTTGATTAAGGTTTTTGCCCATATTCACAAATGTAGTGTGCAATACAAGCATTCCTGAACTCAAGCAATCTGTGGAAAAAGCCATTGATGCACTAAGGAGCCATTACGGGGCTGTATCAACTTAGCATTACCTTAAAGAATAATTAGGTGAGTAAACTACTACTACTATTTACTAGACATTGGTTGATTAAACTTGATATCCTATGAAAATATCCTCTAGAATGCATGTATATATATGCACACCTTTTAAGATGCATTGTGACTAAGTTGTGATTAATCTTGCTATTTCTATGACCATTGGATAATGACTGTGACTAAGTAGATTTTCTGTTTCGCACATAACTATTGGATATACATACGTAGTTTGTTTGCATGGCTGCATCAATCCTGCCATTAAGTTACTATTGAGCTTTCAACTCTTAAGTGCTGAATTATCATTTTCATTTCATTATCTACAGGATTTGAATCCTACTTGGTTGGTGGTTGTGTGAGAGATTTACTTCTAAATAAAACACCAAAAGACTTTGATGTTATCACGACAACTGATCTTAATCAGTTTCATCGTTGTATAATCGTTGGATGTAGATTTCCTATATGTAGGGTGCATATTAAGGGATCAGTTATTGAGGTAGGTCGTTTTTCTCAGATCAATTTTTTGAACGATGTTGTCTGATCAGTTTCTTATCTTAGTTACTAAACATTTTTTGTGATCTATACCAGGTTTCCAGTTTCAAAACTTTGGCCAAACATTTTTTGTCATATATTGAAATGTTTTTAAACTCAGAAAAACGGTTACACAATAACCATTCCGGCTAGCCTTTTGTCTTTTTTTTTAATATATATATTTGTCTCCTTTTTAATGTATTGTAATTATCAGATCCGGGAAGGTAAAAAAGAATACACGGCTGATGATTTGGATGAAATTCGTGAAGAATGGGGCAAACTTCATTTACCAGTTTTGAATTTTATATAATTTAGCGGTTGTAAACTTTTATGGTTAATATTAGAATGTAAAATAACTTGTAGTTGTATGAAACGCATTGTTTTGATAAATATGAAATGCGCTCTTATGTTATTTGTGTATTTATTTGTATTATGAGCTAGATTAACTGTTATTTAACGTGTGGATATTAATAATTTTATAAAAAATATTTTTTTATAAAAAAATTTGAACCATGACACGCAAAAAAGGCGTCATAAAATAGTGTCATAAAAGTATGTCGTAAAAGAGTGTCATAAAAGCGTGTCATAAATTCATGACGCGCCAAATGCGTGTCATAAAGCTTTATGACGGGTCGATTTATGACACCAAAAAGCGTGTCATCTGACCCCTTTTATGACACCAAATCGGTGTCATTAAAGGTGTTTTTTCTAGTAGTGAAATGCCCATTTAAACACTTGAACTCATTATAAATACCCATATAGTCAATTAACGATTTTAATAAATATAATTTATAATCTACCGACCATTATGCCCTCTTATAAACATGAATTAACCTTAATCCCGTTCCTCAACATCACATTGTCTCTGCAGTGGAATTGGGAAATTATATACGGTCATGAAAACTTCTAAAATCAATACTATTCTTCAAATTCTCTCTACCAGGATTTCAAAGTGAGAAAACCTACTATTACTGTTTTAATGTATTTGTGTTGTTGATTAATTTGTATTCTTGAAGTGATCCTTATTTGTATATATCATTACCTAATTGCTGAGTACGTACCATCAAAGTAACAATCCAAGTTTTCTTTTCTTTTCTTTCTTCCAAAAGTGTATGCATTAGGATATGATATTTGTAGGATATGATATTTGTGGACGCATAAGAGTACTATCAGAGTACCTTATTGTTATTGCCGAGTATATATCTAGGACGCATATATTCCAAATTGATAGAGAATTTGATAGCGAGAAAGATATCTTGCCACATGAATATAATATTTTCCTTTATGTATTTTTTTCTTCTAAGAATTGCATTCAGGAGATAATTCATAGTTTGAATGTATAATACAATAACTTATGGTCATGTTAAAATAAAATGTTATATCGGTGTAATCATCACTTGGTTTTGACATAATGTAGACTATTTTGCTAACAAATTTAATCTAATTTCTCTTTTATAATCTAATCATCACTTGGTTTTGACATAATGTAGTCATATGCAAGTTTTTCATTTTTGTATGCTTTAGAAGATAGATATCACTAGACATATTGATGGTACGATGTATATTTCACTATTTAGTAATATTTTATGCAGTTTCCAAAAATATGTTAAGGGCAATATTGGAATATAATTAAATGAAATTGTTTTTATTAAATTTTTAAATGAAATGGTTAAATATGATAGATTTCACAATGAGATTGGTTTTATTTGATATTTTGTTATTAACTTGGGTATATATGTTATTTTCAAAGTTAATAGGGGGATATATGAGATTCTCCCTATAAAATAAACCAACATAGGTAAAAGGTTACCCTTTGTTAACTTTTATAAATCACAAATAAACAGGAGAAATGACTAAATGTCACTTCGGCTTTACAAAAGATGCACTAATCGTGCGAACATCCATGAAACACATACAACCACTGCTATCAATCTAGCAACTAGATGAAACAAATAAACAAATCAGCTTCTAACTAAAGAAAGAGGCAGCTTCCAAGTCTTCAATGCATTTTCCACCCTCAAAGTCTTTTTGAAACGAAAAGTTATTAACTTCAGTCTAATCGTCTCCAAAATGAGGTCAATCAGTTGCTTAGGCGATCTCTTAGTCTTCAAAAATAGTCTTGCATTCCGTTCTTGCCAGATATAATGCGTTGAAGCCGCAAGCAAAAGATGCGAAACAACACAATTAACCGATCTCCTCTTACCAAATGACTTAAAAGCAGTAAGAATGGCATTCCAATCAGAAGATATATGTATAATATGCGCTTCATTGCAGACACCAAACCAAACCTGCACAGAGAATTGGCATTCAAATAAAAGATGATTATGTGAATCTGGAGTCAATTCACAAAATGGGCATGACAAGCTAACAACAGATGAAGCATGAACATCCCAACTTCTCAATCGATCTTGTGTCTTCAGTTTTTGGTTACATACAAGCCAAAGATGAAATGCATGTTTTGGGATCCGATGAGGAAACCACACCAAGTCAAGCCAATCCACTTTCTGACTACGCGGTCGAATATTATCCCATACAACACCGACCGAGAAATCATGCAAAATACCATCTCAATCTTTCCATAAGAGAATATCCGGACGAGTCTCATCCAAAACAGGTGGAATAGGCAACGAGAACTTTGATGACCATTCAGGAGGGAAACTCCAATGTGAATTCAAACACACATCCATTAATCTTGCATTCGAAGAAAAACCAGCTCTAGATATATCTCTAGGCGGTAAGTACTTGCTAAGTGGACAAACATCAGACCAATTATCATGCCAAACATGAATCAAGTCACCTTTACCCACATGAAAACATAAAAAAGGTCTCACCAAGCTACAGGCGTGTAGGAGCTTTCTCCATGACCACGACATATTACCTCGACTTGGAACCTCCCAGAAGCTTTGGCCTTTTAACTTATAACTATGAATCCAACGAACCCATATGGACTCCTTACACGCAACAATACTCCAAATGTGTGAAGTGATAAGAGCATTATTAAAGTCATGAAGCCTCCGGATACCAAGACCTCCTTCATCCTTTGGAAGACATACCGCCTCCCATGCTACCTTTGATTTACCTTTCTTCATGTCACTTTGATTCCACAGAAAACCCCACATGATTTGTTCAATCTCAAAGATAACTCTATTTGGTAGAATGAAAACGGATGACCAATAAACATGCAAAGAAGATAGCACAGATTGAATTAGTTGTAATCGGTCAGCAAAAGACAAGAATTTTGTTTTCCAATCCAAAACCCTTTTCTGCACCTTTTCAATCAGCTCCTTGCAATCACGATAAATTAGCCTAGTAGACACCAAAGGCACCCCAAGATACTTCACCGGTAGCTTACCTTCTTCAAATGGCAGTTAATTAAGGATAGCTGAATTAACATGAGAAGAAATATTGCAGAAATAAGCAGTACTCTTTGGTAAGCTAGGTGCAAGACCAGAAACATTCTTGAACTCATCTAGAGCCATTTTGATCACTGTCGCAGATTGCACATCACCATGTAGAAAAATAAATAGACATCAGCAAAACAAAGATTCACTACCTCAAGTTTAAAACAATGATGATGGAACTGAAAACTATTGGTTTTCAGTCAACCTTCTCTGAATCACAAGTGTCAAAACCTCCATGACCAAAGTAAACAAGTATGGAGAAAGCGGATCACCTTGTCTTAAACCCCTCTTTCCTTGAAAAAATCCATGCAAGTTACCACTTATGCACACAGAAAAGGAAGTAGTTGTAACACACTCCATAATCCAAGCAATCATTTTAGGGTGAAAACCAAATCCAATCAAAACCTGCCTAAGAAAGCTCCAATCAACTGTATCATATGCCTTTTGAATGTCCACTTTGAAAGCACATCTCAGTGGACCTCTATCCAAATGGTAACTATGCATAAGCTCTTGTGTCAAAAGGATATTGTCCGAAATACTTCTACCCGGTACAAACGCAGATTGATTGTCACTAACTAAATGCCCCAAATGACCTTTTATCCGATTAGCAAGAATCTTCGTAATGCATTTAAAAACAACATTACATAAAGCAATAGGTCTAAAATCAGTGACACGAGAGGGAGTGGATACCTTAGGTAACAATGAAATAATAGTATGATTCACCTCCTTTAACAAATTACCTCGATCAAAGAACTCCCTAACAGCCTCAACAAGACTCGGCCCCACAATATCCCAAGCCCCTTTAAAGAAAGCTGGGGAAAACCCACCTGGACCAGGCGCTTTATCATCAGCCATTGAAAAAATGGCTTGTTTAACTTCTAGTTCAGTAACAACCGTAATCATCTCTTGTGCTTGCTCACTAGATAAACATGACTTGAACAGATTAGAAGTATTCAAAGGCTCAACGACACCTGGTTTACCCAAAAAATCAGAATAATGTGGTACAAAAGCATGCGCGACCCCCTCCCCATCTATAGGTACTCCATCAGCATTCATAATAGTATTAATTCTTCTCCTTGCAGCTTTAGCTTTAACAACCTTATGGAAGTAGGCCGAATTTGAGTCACCAACATTTAGCCAATTAATCTTTTCCTTCTGTTTTAAAAATCGTTCTTCCATAATCAATGCATCATTAAAAGCATTCAAATAAGCAGCTTCTTCCTCCCTAAGAACTGGATTATTTAGATCTTTATCTAATGCTTTTTGCACCTCATCAAGTTCATGCCGAAATTATGTAACATTTGAATGAAGATTTCCTTGATCATGAAGTAGTTTCCTCATCGGCTTCTTTAACAACTTCAGTTTCTTTACAAATTGATACATATGAAAACCTTCAACATTTTCTTGCCAAACACTTGCAACCACCTGTTTGAAATTAACATGATGAGTAAGAAGATTAGCAAATTTAAAAGGTTTTGGGATATGTTTTGATCCCAATGGTATGCGCAAAATAGCTGGGGAATGATCCGAAATACGGTATGGCTGAAAAAGTGCACTAGCTTCCTTAAACCCATCATTGAAAGCCAAATTTGCCATGATACGATCCAGCTTTTTTATGATGCCATCACTACCTTTAGGCTTTTGATTCCAAGTATAATGTAACCCATATTTGTTCACATCAGAAACCTCAATAGAATCAACACAATTCTTGAATTCTCGCATAGCAATATCAACAACAGAAGTACCAACATCACTATCTGCATGACTTAATGTAGCATTGAAATCCCCAAGAAGGCACCAAGGTCGATCATCCACAAAAGCTTTATGAAGCTCAAGATCAGCCCAAAGCTTTCGCCTATCCATATACCTATTATAAGCATAGATAAAAGAACAGAAAAACACCTTCTTTTCAGTTTTGATAAATACTTGAGTGTGCACAGCTTGGTCCGATTGAGATAACACCATTAGATCCACAAGCTCCGGGTTCCATCCTACAAGAATATGAGACCCTTTTGTACACATACTAGCATTAGAACTCCAATCCCAAAACCGAAACACCTTTTTACATAAAACATCCAACTTAGACGTAGACACATGTGACTCCAATATAGCACAAACTACTAATTTATTTTCACTTATAACATGGCGAACCTCACTTTGTTTAGGGGTTTGGTTCATTCCCCTAATATTCCATGAGGCGATGTTATACATTTGACACCGATGGACCAGGAGTGCTTGCCCCCGAATTACTAGTGTCACCCCCAATAGGAACAGGTTCCTCATAAAAATTCTCGACCTCATCATCATCACTAAAAGCATCATAAGGAGTAGGTTTACGTCCTGTACCATCCCATTAACACTAGCCTCTGGATTTGACTTTTTAGCCACCTTCCCATGTACACCATCTTCATTTTGACCTGCTAAACCATCCTCAACCTCTTCCAATATTGTATACGAGTTACTCGTAGTAACATTCAGCCCATGATTAGAAGAACTTGAACCCCTTTTATCTGGATTACCTACAAATTGAGATCCCACAGTATTTGCATGTTTACCCACCGATTGAGATCCCCTAACATTATTTTGTTTAACTCTATACTCAACTACAACTTTAGGTTTTGGCATCTTCACCCCACCATGTAGTTTATCATTCCTCTTGCCCTTTGCTTTTTTACGCTTAACAGTGGGGAAACCATCATCTTGAACCACTTATTGTTTACTAGTTTATACTTCCTTCACTTGTTTAGGACACGTCTCATTAGCATGGCCAAATACCTTGCAATGAGAACAATGTGGAGGTTTCCACTCATATTCAACATAAACATCTGCTTTAGAGAACCCATCCCCCTTCACGTTTGGAATAGCAACAACAAGTTAATCTTTTAAACCACGATTAGCATCCAATTGAATAAGGGCTCTTGCATAGCTATGTCTACCCCAAGAATTCAAACAAATCTGACTAGTATACGCATCAAGCATCAATGGTTTACCTAAAGTAGAAGCAAGCATACTTAAACCATCCTCAGAATAAGCTACCAATGGTACATCATACATTTTCACCCAAACAGGGACAGAAGATAAATCTTGCTTAGTTAAACAAACATCAAGCGACCATTCTTTCAAGAAAATAGGAGTAGACTTGATTATCCACGGACTACGCTGAAGTACTTGTGCCATACCATCTTTAGAATTAAATTGAAAAAAGAAAAATCCGGCAGCATTCATCATTACTTTTTGAAGCCCGAATTTCGTCCAAGTGTTTTTCACATACATTTCCACTACTGGGAAAGCCAATCTATCTCCTAGAGAAACGACTGTTTACCTCTAAAACTGAAGCTAAAGGCAGAACCAAATCAATACCCTCAATTTCATTATTAACCTCCACATGACGGAAATTAACTTTACGATTAGGAGCATCAGTTTTTAAAGCATTAACATAAGAAACAGGCTTCGACCCCTTCTCGTTTTCAATAACCCCAGCCCCTTTCGACTCCTTGTGTTCTTTCTTTTTATCATTATCGATATCAACAGCAAGAAAAGGATTGGGAATAGGTGCTACACCACTTGTTGAACCTTGTACAGAACTCTTAGATTCCAGTTTTCGCTGTTCTAAAATAAAATAAATAAAAAAAATACCATCATTATTATCACTTGAAACACCAGAATCCACACTATTTCCATCGACATGAGCAGCATCAACATTCCCACCACCACCATTAGAGTTTTCACGAGACAAAACCCTAATAGGAGGCGTATTAACATGACCCCCACTATGCATCTTCTCAATTTTATTAAAACGTTCACGTAAGCTTTCTAAATCAAAAGCAGGAGACACTCTCTTCATTAACAATACAACCCATGCAAACTGAAACAAAACAAATAGGAGACAAATATGCCATCAGAAACAAAAAGCAAACCCTAATCCTATGGAACAGAAAAAACGCAAACCCTAGAAACCCTAAAACAAAATCGACTCAAAAGGTGCACGTCAATAGTAATAAGAATCCAAAAAGAATTCAGATTACCATGAGAGGGATACAAATCAAGAAGAAAAAATTAAATTAGGGTTTAGGGAAAACGGCTGGAGAAAATCGCCCATAGGAGAGAGCCAATTAGTTCGCGTATCATAATAAAAAAATAAACCCACGAAGATCCATATAAAAATTAGTTGAATCCAAGTATCTATCTTTTGATATACACCCACGAAGATCTATATATCAGTTGGTGATTTGTGGGTGCCATGGTTAGATAGATAACAAAAAACTAAGCAACCCAGAGGAGGAGGAGGTATCGGATTTGCTACATCTCACTCCGAAAGCTCACCAGCTTCGTGGGTATGGTAGTCGCATCAGCAGTTGAGATGGTTTACATAGGATTATAGATCTTGTGTGGTAGATGATGAATAGTTGTACATCTGATTGTAGAGGATGAAAAACTATATATATACAGTTTTGTAGATCTGAGAGTAGATCCTCTTGGAAAGTAGATGGAACATCGGACATATTGCTATGTTTTGATCTTCATGGAACGACTGGATTGTATTTATTTTTGTTGTTCATCTATTATTATGAACTATTTTCTTAATTTCATTAGTATATATTAGAAAGAGGTGGAGATCCCCATATGAAACGTGTTCCAATACTGGGCATTTTATTTTTCATAATAATTTTCAGTCCTAGTGGCAACGTGGAAAGTCAACTTGTTAAAAACCGCCCTTACGTGGCAAAAAAAAACCACCTGGTATTTTTAGATCCCCATTTAGATGGTGTGACTCACGATGTTCCCACGTTATATGAAATTTTACGTTGGCCCCTTAAATAAGAAAAAGTGACAAGTTCAGACCTTTAAAACCAATTAGCCCTATACTAACTATACAATTTACACTTCACCCCATTCCACACTTAGAACATTACAAGTTAAGTACAAAATACACATGACATACAAATTAACACTATTACATTTATATTTCTAACAATCTCCCCCTTAGTGTTGATTTGTCAAAGATGCACATCTTTAGGATCTTGTGTTTGGTCTATCTTTGTTCGGATGCCAAAACTAATTATTTCCAGGAGGTCTATTAGGAGGAAGGACCATGTTTTCTTCATAATCTGGAGGAGGTATGTTGTGAGGACCCAAAACATTACTTGGAGCATATTTGATCCAGCAACCACCCTTGCAACGAACAATGTTCTCAGACTGCTTTACATTCTTGGCTCTTCTCAACTTTATTATATCTTCTCTGAGAGGAAGTCGTTTGTTTATCTTGTTGATGGCATAATCAAATAATGCTTCCTTTTCAGCATCTTCTTCATCATTTTTCAGAAATGTTAGAACATTCTTGCATATTCCAAGGTACCATCGGAATAAGATGCAAGTTCACTGAAGCGAAAGAAGATCTTCTTTTTCTGACTGTTGATGAAGACAACTCCCGAAGATGGTTTCCTTAT
Source organism: Erigeron breviscapus (assembly GCA_034093135.1). Classification (NCBI taxonomy): domain Eukaryota; kingdom Viridiplantae; phylum Streptophyta; class Magnoliopsida; order Asterales; family Asteraceae; genus Erigeron; species Erigeron breviscapus. The sequence goes on along the minus strand of CM067168.1, from coordinate 163,170,319 downwards.
CACTTGACCTATGCTCAGTTGTTCAATGTCTGCAGTATAAAGACCTTGATCTGGATAAGGTACATTGGTTTTACTTTTTACCAATTCATATCCGATCTGAAAGTCTTCCAATGAAGCATACTGAATATAGCTAGATATATATCTCTTGACAGCACTAAAAGCAACAAGGTCTTCATGATATCTTTGGATATCATTTAGGAAATGGGAGTACAAAAAGATAATGTCTTCAACCGGCAACAGTTTGAAGTGAGCTTCGGTAAACTGGTACTTTTTGTTGTCTTCCCTTTTCACATAAAAGGTGGGAATAGAAATGGAAGATCTTTGAATCAGCTTTACTTCCATCAAGACTTTTATTCTGAATTCTTTGTGTCTTTTAAGAAGATCTTTATCAATTTTCTTTGTTGCCTTAAGAAGCTCTTTATATTCCTTTACTTGGTGTGCTTCCTTGAACTTATACATGGATGAAATTTCTGGTTTTTTAACTTTGGAGACTTTTGTTGCTCCACAGAAGATAGGAAATGCACGTTCTTCCAAGTATCGGGCTTTCTTAGCAGCTTCTTTAGGTGTCACTCCCAATTCTTCCATTCTTTCCTTATCCATGAGGAAGTACCCTCTATTGATGAACTTTAGTTGTTCTTCAGTCCATTCAGTTGGAAAAATATCGGGTAACACTTCTTCATAATTATATACATCACACAAAATCTGCTTATACGTTGACTTTTTGAAATTTTGAGTAGCAGCTTCTGGTGTCTTTCTCAACTCTTCAAAACTTTGGAAGTCTTCAAATGAATATGGTCGTGATGAACTAGCAACTGGTGTAGATGATGGTTCACCAACTTTTGTTCTTGCAACTTCCGGTACACCAATATCTTCAAATATTTCAATCATAGGCTCATTTTCATTCACCTTCTCAACATTTTCATTCTGAGGCTCATTCTCATTTACATTCTCTACATCTTGAGCCTCAGTATCATTCACATCCTCAACCTCTTCTACATTTCTTTCCTCAATTTTGTCTTCTTCATCATTGCCAAACACTTCAATAAACCTTTGTCTAATCGAGGCAATTCTTTCAATTTCTTCTTGATCATCCACAATCTCACTATTCTTTTTATTCTCAAGATTTCTCCACATCTCATCAGATCTTGCTCTAATATTAGCAAGTCTGTCAATTTCAGCTTGATCTTCAACAACAAGATCAAAATTCATTTGATTCTCTTGATTTATTCCCTCATTAACCTCTCCCTGAATCTCAACATTCTCAACAATATTTCCTTCAACTCTTGCCGTATTATCTTCAAGATTGGCGGCTTGACCATCTCCTTGGTTCTCCCCCTCGGGGTGATCACCAGAATCAGGATCATCCCGTCTTGTAGAAACCGAGGCCGGTCGGCAAGATTCTAATGCTATCAATCTCTTTTCTAAATTAGCAAGCTTGGTTTCACTTTCAAGCTTTTGATCTTCAAATTGTTCTTTCAAATCAGTCACTTCTCTTTCTCGCTCAAGCTGTTGATTCCTTAACTCTAAGGCATTGAGCACCCCCTATCATAGATATTAAGAGTTGGAGCTTCGGAGAGTAAGATGCCCAAAAGGAGTTGACAAACTTCATCTTTGCTTTGTGTTTGAGGTGTTGAAGGTATTTTGGGTGGTGTTGGTGTTAATTGTGGTATTGTAGGTGGAAGTTGAGGGATTGTGATGATGATTATGAGGATGATGATGATGAAGGTGAGGATGGTTCTGGGTGAGGTGTAGATGTCGGTTCAAGAAAGTCGGATGTAAATGGATGCATTGGTATGTACATGATTGGTGGTGCAAGAGGAATAGCATCTTTCTCAGGGGTCTCATTAGCTTTTTCCTTTCCTGCCATCTTTCTAATCTGAATCTTTCTTAACACTGCCAATTGATTTTCTTTTGAAGTAACCCACTGATTAAGCTCATCCAACCCGGAGGTTGTTGGCACACTTGTAGTGTGACCGGAAGTCATCAGGACTGACTCAGGATTTCCTGTAGATCCTTGGGTTAACCCCTCACCAGCAGTTGACAATTCAGTAGCTTTGCAACCAGAATCTTATTGTGTCCTAGACTGTGATAAATCACCGTCCAGGACTTATTTTGTGGCAACTTCACTAACAACACCGGGGTCACTGAGAATGCCCGTTAATACAGTCTCAGGTTGATCCCGAGGAACAGCAGTGTCACCGAAGCGTTCATACTATCCCCAGTCTCGGTTTGAGAACTGTTGCCTACGGCTAAAGTTGGTATAGTGGTAGATAAGGTAGGACTTCCAAGCTGTCCTTGAGGGTCACATGAAGTGGGTCCCTCTCCGCTTGTTCCGGCATCAGTACGCAACTGAGCTTGCTCGTCCGTGTCCCTAGGAGATCTAGACTCAAGTGCACGAAATGAAGGCGGGGGATGGGGCTGATCCTCCCTTATTTCAACACTCTCATCCTCCAAATGATGTGAGTGTGGTGATCGTGGCTTATCCCCGTGAGTTTATGAGACTAACTCCTGTTTTGAGGAGTCAGAATGGCGAGGAGAGTTTTGTGCATGCAAGAGTGGGGAGCTCTCGACTTCTACCCTAGGGTTGTCATCCCGGCTAGACTCATTTGTTTCAACTATCAGAAGGCCAACGTTTTCTGTATGCCCTTGTCCTAGCTCGGACCTCTCAACCACTCTTACATTTTCAACTTCTCCCTCAGTCCTTCCTTGTATCTCCGGCATATCTACATCTCCAGTGCCAACATTCTCAGAATTAATCTTGGAAATCACAGACTTAATGGTAGATGTTGCTTGATCAACAGATGAATCATTGATATTACCAAACACTTCTTCAAATTCTGTTGTACCCGGCTCAACTCTTGGTTGTTCATAACTGGTAGACTTCTAAGTGACCAGATGGTGCAGCAGCACGTTTGAGTTTTCTAGCTCTCATTTTCAATCTTCTACCAGAGATAGGAGTCGGTTCATTCGGTAAGGCAGAGGCAAGTGGTGTAGGAGAAAGAATTTGAGTTTGAGTTTGAGTCGGTGAAAGAGTTCGTGGCACAGGAGAGATAACAGATGGAAGTGGTGTAGATGGTGATGTTTGTGTTATTTGAACGGCTGGTGTAGATTGGGTTGACGGAATATTTGGTGTAGGTTGAGTAGAAGGTGTAGCAGTTGGTGATGGTGGTGTAGAATCAGGTACATCAGCAACATTTTCTTCTTCTTCATCAACAACTCTCTTTGATTTCCTTCTTGATTTCCTTTTGTGCCCTAATGTTTCCTCGTCTCTAACCCCTCTTTTTCTTTTTGATATCCTAGGACCCTCACCAGGCGACCTATGCACAGTTTGGGTAAGAATCTGTCGGCTTGCAGATCCAGTAACTGTGGCTAACCACTCTCTATATTGTCCTAAAGCGGGATTATCACTAGGCACAAGTCTTAGCAAAAATGGTGGAATCGGGAAAGCACGAACTTTTTCACTTCCAGTGCTTCTCAAGTTGGACTTAAACATAGCAATAATGCAAGTAAATGCATCTTCCAACTCTGGAATCTCCTTATTAATGTCCATAGCATGTTGCACAATAAGAGTGAAGAATCTGACATAAGGAATATACTTTCTGTCTTGTAGATTCTTCCCTTTAACAACCTGTATCAACTTTTCCCAGGCTATCTTGGCATAATCACAATGCACATTATGAGTAATGGCATAGTAGAAAGCAAGTCAGTGCTTAGTCATGAAATCACTTCCTCTTTCTGAAGGCATCAAGCAGTGATTAATCACAGTATACAAGGTATGCCATAAAGCTGCAACATTTGATGTCTTGAAATCTTTCATTGCCACAATATCACCTTCATAACCAAGAGAATGAACACCAGAAAGCATCTCTTCTACCGAGGGTAAGTCTTCAAACTCATCAGCATTTGGTCTAGAATGAACGTCAGGAAAGCCAATTATTCTTCTGAAGTCATCAAGAACAATCTTGCACTCATAAGATTCTTCATCTGTCTTGATTTGAGTGAGTTTGGAGTGTTCTCCAGTTTGAGTTTGAGTTTGAGTTTGAGTTTGAGTTTGAGTTTGAGTTTGAGTTTGAGTTTGAGTTTGAGTTTGAGTTTGAGTTTGAGTTTGAGTTTGAGTTTGAGTTTGAGTTTGAGTTTGAGTTTGAGTTTGAGTTTGAGTTTGAGTTTGAGTTTGAGTTTGAGTTTGAGTTTGAGTTTGAGTTTGAGTTTGAGTTTGAGTTTGAGTTTGAGTTTGAGTTTGAGTTTGAGTTTGAGTTTGAGTTTGAGTTTGAGTTTGAGTTTGAGTTTGAGTTTGAGTTTGAGTTTGAGTTTGAGTTTGAGTTTGAGTTTGAGTTTGAGTTTGAGTTTGAGTTTGAGTTTGAGTTTGAGTTTGAGTTTGAGTTTGAGTTTGAGTTTGAGTTTGAGTTTGAGTTTGAGTTTGAGTTTGAGTTTGAGTTTGAGTTTGAGTTTGAGTTTGAGTTTGAGTTTGAGTTTGAGTTTGAGTTTGAGTTTGAGTTTGAGTTTGAGTTTGAGTTTGAGTTTGAGTTTGAGTTTGAGTTTGAGTTTGAGTTTGAGTTTGAGTTTGAGTTTGAGTTTGAGTTTGAGTTTGAGTTTGAGTTTGAGTTTGAGTTTGAGTTTGAGTTTGAGTTTGAGTTTGAGTTTGAGTTTGAGTTTGAGTTTGAGTTTGAGTTTGAGTTTGAGTTTGAGTTTGAGTTTGAGTTTGAGTTTGAGTTTGAGTTTGAGTTTGAGTTTGAGTTTGAGTTTGAGTTTGAGTTTGAGTTTGAGTTTGAGTTTGAGTTTGAGTTTGAGTTTGAGTTTGAGTTTGAGTTTGAGTTTGAGTTTGAGTTTGAGTTTGAGTTTGAGTTTGAGTTTGAGTTTGAGTTTGAGTTTGAGTTTGAGTTTGAGTTTGAGTTTGAGTTTGAGTTTGAGTTTGAGTTTGAGTTTGAGTTTGAGTTTGAGTTTGAGTTTGAGTTTGAGTTTGAGTTTGAGTTTGAGTTTGAGTTTGAGTTTGAGTTTGAGTTTGAGTTTGAGTTTGAGTTTGAGTTTGAGTTTGAGTTTGAGTTTGAGTTTGAGTTTGAGTTTGAGTTTGAGTTTGAGTTTGAGTTTGAGTTTGAGTTTGAGTTTGAGTTTGAGTTTGAGTTTGAGTTTGAGTTTGAGTTTGAGTTTGAGTTTGAGTTTGAGTTTGAGTTTGAGTTTGAGTTTGAGTTTGAGTTTGAGTTTGAGTTTGAGTTTGAGTTTGAGTTTGAGTTTGAGTTTGAGTTTGAGTTTGAGTTTGAGTTTGAGTTTGAGTTTGAGTTTGAGTTTGAGTTTGAGTTTGAGTTTGAGTTTGAGTTTGAGTTTGAGTTTGAGTTTGAGTTTGAGTTTGAGTTTGAGTTTGAGTTTGAGTTTGAGTTTGAGTTTGAGTTTGAGTTTGAGTTTGAGTTTGAGTTTGAGTTTGAGTTTGAGTTTGAGTTTGAGTTTGAGTTTGAGTTTGAGTTTGAGTTTGAGTTTGAGTTTGAGTTTGAGTTTGAGTTTGAGTTTGAGTTTGAGTTTGAGTTTGAGTTTGAGTTTGAGTTTGAGTTTGAGTTTGAGTTTGAGTTTGAGTTTGAGTTTGAGTTTGAGTTTGAGTTTGAGTTTGAGTTTGAGTTTGAGTTTGAGTTTGAGTTTGAGTTTGAGTTTGAGTTTGAGTTTGAGTTTGAGTTTGAGTTTGAGTTTGAGTTTGAGTTTGAGTTTGAGTTTGAGTTTGAGTTTGAGTTTGAGTTTGAGTTTGAGTTTGAGTTTGAGTTTGAGTTTGAGTTTGAGTTTGAGTTTGAGTTTGAGTTTGAGTTTGAGTTTGAGTTTGAGTTTGAGTTTGAGTTTGAGTTTGAGTTTGAGTTTGAGTTTGAGTTTGAGTTTGAGTTTGAGTTTGAGTTTGAGTTTGAGTTTGAGTTTGAGTTTGAGTTTGAGTTTGAGTTTGAGTTTGAGTTTGAGTTTGAGTTTGAGTTTGAGTTTGAGTTTGAGTTTGAGTTTGAGTTTGAGTTTGAGTTTGAGTTTGAGTTTGAGTTTGAGTTTGAGTTTGAGTTTGAGTTTGAGTTTGAGTTTGAGTTTGAGTTTGAGTTTGAGTTTGAGTTTGAGTTTGAGTTTGAGTTTGAGTTTGAGTTTGAGTTTGAGTTTGAGTTTGAGTTTGAGTTTCAAGATATATTTTGATTCATTCTGGTCTTAGAGAAAAGATAAAGTGTTCTTCGGTTTGCTTTCTCTTGCTGGCTTTAACAAAGGTGATTGTTTCCCATAGATCAAATACATATGTTTCTGGCACACTTGCTCTAGCGGTTAAAGCGACATTTATCGGATGATGACGAAGGATTTCGGTAATAATTGGAAATTTTGATTGAAATGGGAATTGAAGGGCATGATTTGCTTTGATTTTCATGGAGGCACCTTCTTCAAATAAAGCCATTTTTATCTTTTCTGAAAATTAATAACAATTTTGACAAAGACACAATTAACACAAACTCACTATATGATACACATTTAACACAACTGACAATGTTTCGCACATATATTAAAAATGAGACAACGAAGGTAGTACACAAAGGCGTTCGATACCTTGCTTCTCACTCTAATATATATAAGAAACATGACGACATATAGAATTGCATAAGTATTAAAAGATAAGACAACGAAGGTAGTACACAAAGGCGTTCGATACCTTGCTTCTTACCCTAACACTTATGAAAAACTATATAACACAAGACAAACATACACATACACAATTAAGCAATACACAAAGAATTAAAGACATAAACAAATTTTAGAGAAAGAAAAAATAAAACACTTAGAAAAGTTTTAAAAGACTTGGAAAATTATGAAACATGTATTTACAGACCAAAAAAGTCTGTAAATGACGTATTTGAATAAAAATTGACACAAAAGATAAGATAGGTTTAAAAAATGATTTTGACAAAGTTTTTATGAAAAATGTGATTTACAGACCAAAAAAGTCTGCAAACACGAGGTTTGGACATGGATCGCAGCAACCAGTGTGCGAAGCGAATACTCGGCAATACAGACCAAAAAAGTCTGTAAACAAGCATTTCAGTAACCACTTCACATAAAATGTATGATGAACCCTTTGTTTGTATAACAAAAATGTTAACAAGGTTAAAGGATCAATCAATGAAAAAATTTGTGCATTTACAGACCAAAAAAGTCTGTAAATGACCTTTTTGAAGATAAATAGTCTGGTTGCCAGCGAGTTGTGCATTTACAGACCAAAAAAGTCTGTAAATGGCATTTTCAAGAATTTGATTTCAAAGACTTGGAAGAAATTTGCCAAACATGCATTTACAGACCAAAAAATGAAAAAACATGCATTTACAGACCAACAAAGTCTGTAAATGGCATTTTCAAGAATTTGATTTCAAAGACTTGGAAGAAATTTGCCAAACATGCATTTACAGACCAAAAAAGTCTGTAAATGGCTATTTAAAAAAATTTCAACCACAAACAAATCATGTATCACAAATTTTCAAACAAACTTAACTAAATGAATTGAATCACAAAATAATGATCTTTGAAAATTAACCATGATGACTTAGAAAAAGTTTCACACGAAACACGCATTTACAGACCAAAAAAGTCTGCAAATGGCCTTTTCATGCCTTAGAAAAATTTTCTTTTCAAAACCTTCATTTACAGACCAAAAAAGTCTGTAAATGGACTTTTCATGCCTTAGAAAAATTTTCAGTTCAAAACTTTCATTTACAGACCAAAAAAGTCTGTAAATGGACTTTTCATGCCTTAGAAAAATTTTCAATTCAAAACTTTCATTTACAGACCAAAAAAAAATGTATGTAAATGGACTTTTCATGCCATATAAAAAAAATTTAATTCAAAACTTTCATTTACAGACCAAAAAAGTCTGTAAATGGACTTTTCATGTCTTAGAAAATTTTTCATTCCAAAACCTTCAATTACAGACCAAAAAAGTCTGTAAATGGACTTTTCATGCCTTAGAAAAAATTTCCATTCCAAAACCTTCATTTACAGACCAAAAAAGTCTGTAAATGGCTAAAAACATTTTAACAAAGGCTTTACGAACCAAATTGGCTTGGAAATGACATTCATTTGAAACACGCATTTACAGACCAAAAAAGTTTGCAAATGGTACTTTAGATCCAAAAATTTGTTAAGGCATTTTAAGAACTTGTTAAGAACAAAGATTGAAGAACGAAGGTCGTATTTACAGACTTAAAAAGTCTGCAAATGGGCAGTTCATCAAATCTTCAAGCATACCCAGCCCATGATCATCATAACCAACCCAGATTTCACAAACAACAACAAATTAGGGAATCAAAATTAGATAAACAACATATAACAACCCAATCATGCATCTAAAACAATCAAAACACAAATCATTTCATCAAATCATTCACACAAATCATGATCAGTTCATATATGCATTTCATCAAACACTTTAAATACAAAATTGAAATCAAGAATGTTAACCTTAAAACTGATGATCTGAAAGATGAAATGTGATGAATATGAATCACAAGCAAGATCAAAATAATACCCACTTGATTATTATTACAAATGATGATTAAAGATGATTGAAAGATGATGAACAGTGTTCGGTTATGATTTTTGAGAGAAAACTAAGATATTTGAATTTGAATTGAGTTAAATGAATCAAACACCCCGCCCATATTCTATATATATATCAAATCTGGGTCACGGGTATGGGTATGACCCGCGTGACCAGTTGGACGGATCAAGAATTTGGGCTCAAAACATTTGGGCTTGTCTTGTTGGATTTTCACTTAAAACAAACAGAATAAAAAAATAAAACTAAAATAAAACTAAAATAAAACTAAAATAAAATGTAAAATAAAATCTTTTTGTCTTTTTCTATTTTCAAATTTTGTATTTGGTTTTTCAAATTTTAACAATCATGCAATCAAGCACATTAAAAAAAAACAAGAAATAAAATCACACAAGTATTTACACATATTTACAAGCTCCCCCTCAACATAAGCATGCAAGCATCAAGTAAAATTTACAAACTCCCCTAAAATCATGCATTCTACTCTTTTTCTCCCCCTCAAACATTGCATGTAATAACGAGTAAAACACGTTAGTGTTTCAACAAGAAAACCAAAATAGAACACATGGCAAGAATGTAGTCAAGTTTGTAAATCAAGCATCCCCAACTAAAATAAAACTAAAATAAAATGTAAAATAAAATCTTTTTGTCTTTTTCTATTTTCAAATTTTGTATTTGGTTTTTCAAATTTTAACAATCATGCAATCAAGCACATTAAAAAAAAACAAGAAATAAAATCACACAAGTATTTACACATATTTACAAGCTCCCCCTCAACATAAGCATGCAAGCATCAAGTAAAATTTACAAACTCCCCTAAAATCATGCATTCTACTCTTTTTCTCCCCCTCAAACATTGCATGTAATAACGAGTAGAACACATCAATGTTTGAACAAGAAAACCAAAATAGAACACATGGCAAGAATGTAGTTAAGTTTGTAAATCAAGCATCCCCAACTTTGTTTTTAGAAAATTAAACCTCTGTTCATCCAAAGGTTTCGTGAAAAGGTCTGCAAGTTGGTAGTCTGTCGGGACAAAATAGAGTTTGATGTTACCTTTCTCGACATGATCCTTAAGAAAATGGTACCGAACATCTATATGTTTGATCTTGGTATGCTGAACCGGATTACAAGATGTAACACCCCAACCAAGGCGGAACGATGAGATGTACAGAAAGTCGAGTGTTCAAAACAAAGGATAATAGATAACATTCACCATAGCTTTATTTGATAAAAATAATTTTTACAATGCACAAGCATGTGAACCAATTCCCAAGTACAATACGTCTACCATACTTGGATATTGAGTCCACGAAACAAATAACAAATACAGGAGATCATATACTACAATGATCAGGGCGGATTCCATTGCCCATCACAAGGTTTGATCTTTGACTCCAATGTGCAATGCAAACAATCATGATGCATATAATTCCTCAAAGCTTACGCTAATTCCTGAAAAGCATGAAGAAAAAGTGTCAACTACGAAAACGTAGTTGGTGAGTGCATAGGTTTACAAGTAAATCTCGTTACATATCCATTTCAAAATAGTTGAGAAATCCATGGTAATTTATAAAGTTCTCATTTGTCACATTTATCGTGAGAGAAAAATATATCAATCGATTAATCATTCATCATACCAAAACCATTTGGTCATCAATACTTCAATATTGCCAAATTCAACAACTTTCAAGATTCCATATAAGGTCCAATACCCAAACCGTATGTTCAATAAATAATTTCCATCCACAGTAATAATAATTTCCATTCCGCCAAAAGGCATAATTCGATGAGTATATGCTTGAGCCACTACTACGACCATTTACATGTCCCAAACAACATAATATTTCATTTCAAAGAACAAGCTGTCAATCAAGTGCTTTAATCACAATTGGGGTCGTGCCATGGAAACGACCAATAATATATAAAGATAGTTAGAGCACTGCTCGGGTCGGACTGGCAATGAAGGTGGCCACCAAGGCAGACCAAACATTCCACCGTTACCTATTTAGTGGGTGAGTGGACGACTCCTAGTTGCGCAACCCTCTAACTACAGGCCTCCACTATCGGAGTTAATAGTAGTGTACCGAAGTATCTCGGTTTGGCAGAACTCAAGCTCATCGTATAACTTATAACACATTGACCATACAATATCCCATTTCATAATCATTCTTTCAAGAATCATTTCATATATATAAAGCCATTTTATTTATCATGCTTTTCACCCCGAAAGTAAAACACATAAAAGAGTTTGAAAGGGGGCTATGACTCACCTTGATATGCCGCATAATATATTCACTTATCTAAAATGGGTACTTCCCATCTATCGCTTCCTTGATCATATATTCGTCATATTCCTCAATCACATTTCAAGTCAAGACTATCCCTACGATAGGACTAATATACGTAAGTTCCTATCTTAAGCCATCACTAAGAAATGACACTTTCATTATGTTGTCATAAATTTTGGGATCCAAGTATATTGTTAATATTCACATCTTTTTGGTGTAGAGAGTGTTGGTGTAAAAGGGTCACTTTCATTATACACGTAGTTATAAGTTGTTAGAATTTCGGTAACTTGCCTTTGATTATCATGGTTCCCATTGTACGCTTTGCTTAATCATGTCATTTGGCATTAGAAACTTTATAATATTGGTATTCATGAATATTTTCTGATTTATAATCATTTATTCAATTTAATATTATTTATTTAATTATTTATTCATTTTATCGATCTAGTAATTAAATAATTCCTTAAAAATACTTTTAAGTATCATAGTTGCCTTTGTAATTTATGGATAATTATAGTTGAGTTATATTCTGATTATTATGCTTTTTAACTTAGAGTATTGTGATATATATATTTATTTATGTAATTTTTCTATTAATTTAAAAATAGTTATTAATTAGTGATTTTCACTTACTTAATTATTTCTAAATTATATGACATTTGTTCTTTGACTTAAAATGATTTTACTCCAGTAGGTTTTAGTCACTTTCATCATTGGTTGTGATTATTTAACCAATTTCATGATTTATATAATTTATTTATTTACCTTTTTAATTATCATTTAAATTTAATAATTAATAGAAATTCTTAGAAATCACCACATAACTTTTTGGCTAAAAATCCCAGGACTTTTAGGCAACTTTTATCATGGGAAAAATCATATCAATTCAACCTCTCTTGTGTCTCGCTCATTTAGAGGATTCTAAGCTTATAAATCGTTTACCGAAATAGTGATTTTAGCCTCATTTTTCAAGCAATTCAAATGCGTCAAAATGGATTTTCGTCCTTATTTCATTATTTACAGAATGTTCATTATATTTTGGTGTCTTAAGTCGTGATAGTGGTGGTGGTGTGATATGTGCAAATTAAAGCTTTCGGTTAGTGCTTATATGAACCGAATTAGTGATTTGTAGGCTTGTCTTTGCCATTTAATAACCAAGTTAAGTTTTATAACTTTTATTTGACATATTCTCAGTAGGTTTTTATAATACTTTTTGTTACGAGATTGTTGGAGTTGATTAAAGTTGCAATCTAGTGACTTTTAACTTATTTTGTTGTGAAGAACTTTTACTTGGAATTTTCTGTTTTAACACTTATTTTCATGAAATGTTGAGTAGTAATTCTTGGTTAAGTTGAATTATTTGGACATTGGTGATTTTTATACAGAGACATATATGTGTCCTATATTTATGTGAATTTTTGCTAAATTTTTAGACATTGTTTACTACCTCTAAAAATTATAAAACCAAAGTTGGTCAGAATGCTTGCTGCTATGCGATCCGAAATATTTTATAAAAGATTTCTATGATGAACATTTAAGAAAAATCTCCCAATTTTATTTTACGTTAGGGACACTTTTAAATCAGTTCACACCAAGTTTAAACCTCTGAAACCTATTAGTTAAGAAATTAAAAATCATCGAAGTTGACTCAACATTAAGACAAAAATCCAGTTTTGACCACTTTTGGTAGAAAAATCATATCTTTATTTTGGTTCAGTATTTTTGAGTAATTCCAGTTGGAGGTTAAACTTAACTCGTTCATCTACAACTTTTATTTTGAAAGTTTTTCTTGAATCTGCCCTCACATGTTCAGTTCACCCGATTTAAGACAGAAAATTATTTCTGTCAGAATGTTCTTGATTATAACAACTCACCAATGACCATTCTTGCTTAATTAACACTTGAGTTCATCATTTACAAGATTAATGCTTTATTTTTATATCTTTCAACATCAAATTTCCAGATTATTATCAATTTCAAAATCATCAATCATCATCCTAGGATCCATCTCAAATCTTAACTCAAAATCAACATAAACTAGTGTAAATCTTAACATGCATGTGATAATCTAACACTTTTCCACTTAATCCATTTTTATCTCTTGCATTCATAACTATTTCTTTTAGATCAACCTTTTAAATATGCATGCATGTGTAGATCTATGTGTTTTTAGTGATAAAATTGAAAGATAAAGAGAGTGATAATCAAAAGATTACAAGTTATCAACCTTTGAAGATCTAAACAAGAAAATCAAGAGTGTTGTTGGGTCTTGTTCTTGATGGCAGATTTCAAGCTCCTTGGGGGCTGTGATGACACGAAAATGAGAAGGAAAAAGGGCATGAAGGTTACAAGATGAAAGCACAAGGAAGATACAACAAAGAGAAGCATTGAAATCAACCTTTGGTGATGTAAAATAATCAAGAAAGAGGGCTGTTCGGACAGCCGTTGAATCACGATTTTGAGAGCTCTCCGGGGCTGTTTTGCTTCTCCATGCATGCTCCAATCAGCCATAGCTTGATCCCTTACTATGTTATTATGTTATTGTTATTGTTTCATAATTTATTGTTAAGATTTGGGGGTGTTTTTACCCCATTTTTCTGCCAAGAAAGAGAGGAGATGAGGAAGAGATAGTTGAGAGAGTTTGAGAGCATTTCTTGGTGTGTGTGTGTTGTTTGATGCAAATAAAAGTGGGAGGGGGGCATAGCAACGTGAATGGGCAGGAGAAAGGAAGTATGAGGCATGTCCATTGGCTTCTAGAAGTGGTGGAGTGATAGCCATTGGTTAGGAGGTGTAGTGAGTGGTGTGGAGGTTGAATATGGTCCTAATTTGGTCTAGGTTCATGTTGAGGGTGGTTTTTGGAACAAATTGTGATGTAGTGGTTAAATGATATAAATTTAAATTGTGTAAGTATTATTTGATTTATGGTAGATATTAGTTTTTATGAAAGTATGTAAATATATACACATATTTCGTGTATGTGTATGTACACATTTGTAATTGACTTGTAAATTTCATTGATGTATATTGTTGTGCTTTGAGTTGTTGAATCAATTTTGGATACATAGATTTTGTTTGTTTAAGTTACATCCTTATAAGATTGTCATTATTTAATCACTTTGAGATTGTCTTGAATAGTTATAAATATTGTGTTTGGCATTTCTATGATAACTAGTCATCTATGGGCATTTCGTTGGACTAGAGGGAAATTATTACTATGTCGTATTGTCAAAAAGGAAAATTCTCTTAATAGACCTCTAGGGATGAATGTCTAGTTAAGTCCAAGTATATTGACCTAGTCGGAAATTGAGGGTTGTTACATCATTACCCCCTTAACAGAAACTTCGTCCACGAAGTTCGCTCGTTCACACGGTAATAAAATGAATAAATTGACGATAAGGATAGCTTCACGGAGACGTATAAATGTTAGAGTTAACTAGGTTTCATTATAACCCTTTTGGTTACTTACAGGCCTTTTAACCTCCATAATTGGGGGCATCTATTCCTTGGTGCCCTAAATTTCTCGTGATTAGAGGCTTCGAGAACGCTACAAATTTCGCTCACTTCTTGAGTCGAGTTGAGATTAATCGTTGTGGGTTGTCGATCTTGCCTAGAGCAATATTAGTAAATGGGATGATGATAAGAATATCAATACGGAGGTGTAAAATGAACAAACGGTTCGTAACGTGAGTTATAATAAAATAGTAAGAAACGGTGGAATATCGATTGTTTGTGGCTATTCCTTTCCATTGTTACTTTGCATGCTTTCCTTTATCATCTTCGTAGTATCTCATTTTAGGGTTTTCCAATGTCGTCTTTGTTGCTTTATGGCGTTCGAGGGAATCATGAATTGTACGATGATAGTTCCATCTTGTTCCTCACACTCACCTTTGTTCTTGAATTTCGCCCTTATTTTTCCAAAGTCACCTCTTTCATTATTCGCTAAGTCATATCGTTACCAATTTCTCTTGCTTTTGCCGATATTGGCTTTCAAATCGTTTTAAGGTACCTTTGATTACTTCCTTTTTAAGCTAGAAGGACCATTATCTATGCCTCATCACCGACAAATCTCTTTTAACATCGCACATATAACCTATTCGGTTTCTTTGCTATACCAACGCATTCCTCATGATAGGATTTACACAATCCTTATGCTCTTAAGTAATCATATCTCCACCATCATTTCAAGGTAAACACTTCGATGTCCTTATTCGTATGAACTCCTCCTTTAAAATAATCCTTCTTAGGTCCTCCTGACCTCTACAAAACTCTCAATTACTTTGCTCTCCTGAGCTTCATATCCATTTTCAGCTTTCTAAGCTAAGCTTCTTTTCAAATACAATAACCTATTGTCCTTAGAAATTATGATATAATATAAATTAAGGGAAACATCGGTTACTTTATCCTTTTCCCAACCATTCGGTTTTCTCCATTTTCCTTTCGTTTTCTTATGGATCACCATACTCCTTACCGTTTCGTCACTCAAATCCATCTTTAACTAGGGTAATCGTCGTCTTGAGCAAAACACAAGCAGTCGCTAGTCCTTGCAGTTATCTCAAGGGTACTTGTCAGATCATGGTGATACGGATCCTTTGATCCTAACTCATCACAGATGCGAATTATCCTTATCACCCTTTCGTTCAAACCTTCCATAACTAGCTCCTCCCGGAGTTTGTAGTTTCTTGAAAAGTAGTTCAACGACCAACTTCCTTGATCGTTGTGGTAGTATGTGCCTTGACTTCTAGCGTTGTATTCCTTATTTGCTTTTACTATTAACTTTAGCAATTCCATGTTGTTTTCTCCTTTACTCTTCTTGGACGATAAAGTATAATCTTACGTTTCATACTCCTTGTTCGAGTATCTTCTTTTGTTGTGATTACCCCCTTAACATTTTTCCTCTAGAAAAAAATGTAAGGGATTTCGTACTCTTCATTTCATCTCGCCAGCCTTAACGATTTTCAATTCGCCAAATTCTTTATTCCCTCATGTAACAAATATCCATCTACTCGGGTGTTTTGAAAAAGAAAAGGATAGCTCGGAATCCTTTTTTTACTCCTTAATATTGAGGGTTACTCGACACATCCCAATATCTTATTGTCCTTAGTTTTCTTCTAACTACTTTCGTCTTCCAACGTTGCTAGTGATCTCTTCCAAGTTCTAGGGGAGTCCTTATACTCAACCAAAGGTGACCTTCATGTCACACGACCTTCCTTTCGTTGACCACTCAATCTTTCTTTTTGGTCGATGAACATAGATAGGGAAGACCTTCGATTCTTTCTCCAAGTTAAGGCTTAGTATACTCTTCAATTGTGTTTCCTTGTACTTGACTGACTCACAACATACCTTCCACGTTCTATGTTATGTACGTGATCCAATAGCATCTTCTATGCTATATAGTTATGCCAAGTATTTCACTTATGGATAACTGATGTCTCAACGTCTTTCGTATCCATTGATGCCGCAGTAAGAGTAGGGTACTAGTTACTCGATTCGCCATTGTGGAATGTTACGTAAGTGAGTTGTGTGTTGTTAGGTCACTAACCTTTGAAGAGAAACGGTGGTGATCGTTACTTTGAATAATCGAGAATATCAAGGATATAAAATTTGGTTTCGAATGAATGAAATAGGGAATACAAAAACAAAAGTATCATTAAGACTCGAATCAGGCTCCTTGCGCGAGTTAATTAAATCACTTCTATGTCTTTCGTTGCCCGATGGACTCCAACTTTCAATGACGTCAATATATGTCACGCCGACTTAGATAGTATGGATAACCGTGTGTGTGCGCGTGTTAGACTAGAGATATCGCACCAAATTTCGGAGCTACAGTCCCCAGAATGTGTCGTCTGAATGTATATCGGAATGTGTTCTACCAGCGTCGTTGAATCGTAATTTGGCTTTAATACCACTCGCCCTTCACAAGTCTCCAACTTCATCCGACGTTTCCATATGTCTCGCACCATCTCAGATTGAATACAAAGGTTATGCGTAGTATCTAAGGGGATAGAGTCGCGTCATATATTGGGACTACAATTCTCAGAGTATATCGTCCAACGTACGTGGAAAGATGCTCCACCGATGATATCGCGTTGTCGTATGTCCATAATGAATAGTGGTGTCATAAGAAATAGGATGTGGGGATAATTTCAAAAGAGCACTAGTGAACGAATATTGGATTGGAGGGGGACTTAATGACAACTTTCATACTTAGGAAATTTCTAATTCATAATGAATTTCTTAGGGCGAATCACTAGTTCCCAAGCGTTCATATCTCAACACACAATATCTATTTTTTATAATAAGGACTAGCCACATCATCATCATATTGTGCAAATACTAGTTCTTAATAGTCAAATCTTAGAGCACAATAACTATATCGATACTAAGGCCATATTATATATACTCATTATATCATCCACGCACTAGTCCTCAAATAGCTCAACCTCAGGACACAATAACTATCTTAATAGTAAGGCCTGACTACATAATCGTCGCAATATTCACGCGCTAGTTTCAAATAGCTCAAACTTAGAGAGTAAAGGCTCTTATATCCATATCGTCCATGAAATTTCATATCAGCTCGTCATGCCTATATTTTCTTTCCAAATCAATCATAATTAATCAACCTCATTACCCAATAATCTAAACAAGTCATATTCCAAAATGATTTCTTGCCTCATAGTAATCATATTATTTTAAAGTGCATACGCTACTTAAAGTTCGACATCATAAATCATAAGGCTTTTACGCATGCATTTATCTCATAATTTCCACATTGCACATTCCAAACTTTCACATTGCACACTATAAGCTTTCACATTGCACATTACAACTTTCACATTGCACACTATAAGCTTTCACATTGCAATCAAATCATGCCCAAATTCACATGTTATAGCATAGAGTAGCATGTATCAACGAATATCATTCAATCTTAGACGGATTCACTTCTAATGTGCAAAAGAGGGAATCCTATTGAAGGCTTCATAACTTCGAGTCATCTAAAGTCAACTCTTATATCAAACTAGCATAATCCTCAAGTAAAGCAAGTCTCGAATTGTTATATATGCTTAGGTGAATGTCTAAATGCAACAAGTATTCTCATTAAAACGAGTTTAATAAAGATCTTTTTTGAAAAGGAATCCTTTTGAACATAAGTCCAAGTGGCCGTTTGAGTTTTACATGGTCCTCTCATAATTAAACGTAGATTCATGACTTTACGTTTAATTATGGTCCTACCATGTAAAGCTCAAACTAATCCGCTTAACCTTATGCTCGACTCGACTATAAAAATTCGTCTTGAAAAGCGGCTATAGTTTTGGAATTCCCGGAGGAACCCCAATGTTCTCTATAACCTTAGTCTCTGATACCATTTTCTGTAACACCCCAACTAAGGCGGAACGATGAGATGTACAGAAAGTCGAGTATTCAAAACAAAGGATAATAGATAACATTCACCATAGCTTTATTTGATAAAAATCATTTTTACAATGCACAAGCATGTGAACCAATTCTCAAGTACAATACGTCTACCATACTTGGATATTGAGTCCACTAAACAAATAACAAATACATGAGATGATATACTAAAATGATCAGGGCGGATTCCATTGCCCGTCACAAGGTTTGATCTTTGACTCCAATGTGCAATGCAAACAATCATGATGCATATAACTCCTCAAAGCTTACGCTAGTTCCTGAAAAGCATGAAGAAAAAGTGTCAACTACGAAAACGTAGTTGGTGAGTGCATAGGTTTACAAGTAAATCTCGTTACATATCCATTTCAAAATAGTTGAGAAATCCATGGTAATTTATAAAGTTCTCATTTGTCACATTTATCGTGAGAGAAAAATATATCAATCGATTAATCATTCATCATACCAAAACCATTTGGTCATCAATACTTCAATATTGCCAAATTCAACAACTTTCAAGATTCCATATAAGGTCCAATACCCAAACCGTATGTTCATTAAATAATTTCCATCCAAAGTAATAATAATTTCCATTCCGCCAAAAGGCATAATTCGATGAGTATATGCTTGAGCCACTACTACGACCATTTACATGTCCCAAACAACATAATATTTCATTTCAGAGCACAAGCTGTCAATCAAGTGCTTTAATCACAATTAGGGTCGTGCCATGGAGACGACCAATAATATATAAAGATAGTTAGAGCACCGCTCGGGTCGGACTGGCAATGAAGGTGGCCACCAAGGCAGACCAAACATTCCACCGTTACCTATTTAGTGGGTGAGTGGACGACTCCTAGTTGCGCAACCCTCTAACTACAGGCCTCCACTATCGGAGTTAATAGTAGTGTACCGAAGTATCTCGGTTTGACAGAACTCAAGCTCATCGTATAACTTATAACACATTGAACATACAATATCCCATTTCATAATCATTCTTTCAAGAATCATTTCATATATATAAAGCCATTTTATTTATCATGCTTTTCACCCCGAAAGTAAAACACATAAAAGAGTTTGAAAGGGGGCTATGACTCACCTTGATATGCCGCATAATATATTCACTTATCCAAAATGGGTACTTCCCATCTATCGCTTCCTTGATCATATATTCGTCATATTCCTCAATCACATTTCAAGCCAAGACTATCCCTACGATAGGACTAATATACGTAAGTTCCTATCTTAAGCCATCACTAAGAAATGTCACTTTCATTATGTTGTCATAAATTTTGGGATCCAAGTATATTGTTAATATTCGCATCTTTTTGGTTGTAGAGAGTGTTGGTGTAAAAGGGTCACTTTCATTATACACGTAGTTATAAGTTGTTAGAATTTCGGTAACTTGCCTTTGATTATCATGGTTCCCATTGTACGCTTTGCTTAATCATGTCATTTGGCATTAGAAACTTTATAATATTGGTATTCATGAATATTTTCTTATTTATAATCATTTATTCAATTTAATATTATTTATTTAATTATTTATTCATTTTTTATTTATTTATTTATTTATTTATTAATTTATTTATTTATTTATTTATTTATGTTATTATTTTTTATTAAATATAGTTTATTCTATTTATTTATTTATTTATTTATTTATTTATTTATTTATTTATTTATTTATTTATTTATTATTATAATTGATTGAAATAATTGTTATTTATTTATTTATTTATTTATTTATTTATTTATTTATTTATTTATTTATTTATTTATTTATTTATTTATTTATTTATTTATTTATTTATTTATTTATTTATTTATTTATTTATTTATTTATTTATTTATTTATTTATTTATTTATTTATTTATTTATTTATTTATTTATTTATTTATTTATTTATTTATTTATTTATTTATTTATTTATTTATTTATTTATTTATTTATTTATTTATTTATTTATTTATTTATTTATTTATTTATTTATTTATTTATTTATTTATTTATTTATTTATTTATTTATTTATTTATTTATTTATTTATTTATTTATTTATTTATTTATTTATTTATTTATTTATTTATTTATTTATTTATTTATTTATTTATTTATTTATTTATTTATTTATTTATTTATTTATTTATTTATTTATTTATTTATTTATTTATTTATTTATTTATTTATTTATTTATTTATTTATTTATTTATTTATTTATTTATTTATTTATTTATTTATTTATTTATTTATTTATTTATTTATTTATTTATTTATTTATTTATTTATTTATTTATTTATTTATTTATTTATTTATTTATTTATTTATTTATTTATTTATTTATTTATTTATTTATTTATTTATTTATTTATTTATTTATTTATTTATTTATTTATTTATTTATTTATTTATTTATTTATTTATTTATTTATTTATTTATTTATTTATTTATTTATTTATTTATTTATTTATTTATTTATTTATTTATTTATTTATTTATTTATTTATTTATTTATTTATTTATTTATTTATTTATTTATTTATTTATTTATTTATTTATTTATTTATTTATTTATTTATTTATTTATTTATTTATTTATTTATTTATTTATTTATTTATTTATTTATTTATTTATTTATTTATTTATTTATTTATTTATTTATTTATTTATTTATTTATTTATTTATTTATTTATTTATTTATTTATTTATTTATTTATTTATTTATTTATTTATTTATTTATTTATTTATTTATTTATTTATTTATTTATTTATTTATTTATTTATTTATTTATTTATTTATTTATTTATTTATTTATTTATTTATTTATTTATTTATTTATTTATTTATTTATTTATTTATTTATTTATTTATTTATTTATTTATTTATTTATTTATTTATTTATTTATTTATTTATTTATTTATTTATTTATTTATTTATTTATTTATTTATTTATTTATTTATTTATTTATTTATTTATTTATTTATTTATTTATTTATTTATTTATTTATTTATTTATTTATTTATTTATTTATTTATTTATTTATTTATTTATTTATTTATTTATTTATTTATTTATTTATTTATTTATTTATTTATTTATTTATTTATTTATTTATTTATTTATTTATTTATTTATTTATTTATTTATTTATTTATTTATTTATTTATTTATTTATTTATTTATTTATTTATTTATTTATTTATTTATTTATTTATTTATTTATTTATTTATTTATTTATTTATTTATTTATTTATTTATTTATTTATTTATTTATTTATTTATTTATTTATTTATTTATTTATTTATTTATTTATTTATTTATTTATTTATTTATTTATTTATTTATTTATTTATTTATTTATTTATTTATTTATTTATTTATTTATTTATTTATTTATTTATTTATTTATTTATTTATTTATTTATTTATTTATTTATTTATTTATTTATTTATTTATTTATTTATTTATTTATTTATTTATTTATTTATTTATTTATTTATTTATTTATTTATTTATTTATTTATTTATTTATTTATTTATTTATTTATTTATTTATTTATTTATTTATTTATTTATTTATTTATTTATTTATTTATTTATTTATTTATTTATTTATTTATTTTTTATTTTATTTTTATTTATTTATTTTTCTGACGAGGTTTTCTACAATCAACGGCAAAATGACCAGGAGTACCACAATTGTAACACTTCTTATCATCATTCCTCTTTTCCATGACTTTCTTTTCAAACTTCTTTGGATTCTCAAACTTCTTTTCCCCACCAACAAATTCATTCTTGTTCTCAAACTTAGGAGCTTGTGCATTCTTAGCATAAGAAGAAACTGATGAAGTCCTAAGTTGATTATTGGTAGGCTTCTTTTTGAAAAACTTTTTCTTGAAAGACTTAGTGAAATAAGCTAGATGTTTGTACATCTCTAAGTCTTGTTCATCCATCTCGGGATCACTTATTTCACTTGAATCTGAGTCAGATACAGTTTCAACCACACTCTTTCTTGAAGATCTAGAAGTCTTCTTTTCAACAACCAAAGCCAGGGGATCAGAAGTAATAACTTCTTTTTTCTTCTTTTGTTCCTTCAGAACAACATCAATATTCAACTTCAACTTTTCATAAAGAGTATGAATAGTGAGTTTTTCCAAAACTCCATGTTGATTGATCTGAGTACCATAGATCTGCCATTCTTCTTCAAGGTTCCTGATAAACTTGATATTCAGTTCCATGTTGGACTTCTTGATATCATTCTTTCTCAACTCATTAATTACATTAGAAAACCTTGTATAGACCTCATACAAAGATTCACCCTTTTACTGCTTAAAGGTCTCATACAAATGAAGAACATTTGACAATCGTATGGTAGAAGAAACATCAGAACCCTCCATTTTTCTTTCCACTTCTTCCCAAATTTCCTTCCCAGTCTCATAAAAATCAGGAAGAGCTTGGTAAAGAAAAGATCTTGAGAGTTTGTAAGCAAAAGAACGATTTTGTTGAGCAGTGTTCCAACTCTCTTTTGGAAGAAGTTCACCATTCACTGGGTTCTTATGAACTGCAGGACCATTCTTGTATGAATCCTTAATATCATCACCCTGTTTGTCTCTATCAACCCAATCCAAGAATCTCTTTTTCCATTGGGGATACGAACCATGGTACAAGACAGGAGGTCTTGAGTCAGAACCAAGGGCTAAAACTTCCCTTGAAGCCATCTTGTTAATATAAGAAGTTGAAAAAGACTTAGAAAATTTTTTGAAGTTCTGAAAGTGCTATTTACAGACCAAAAAAGTCTATAAATGACCTAAAAATTTTCGAAATTTTCAAAATTTTGCACAAAGATTGGTTATCGACTAAAAATGATTCTAGAACAATTTTCTCAAAAATGTTGATTTACAGACCAAAAAAGTCTGTAAATGGCTAGTTTACACAACCACTGAACACGAACACAACCACAAGTCTTCGAGTCACGAAATGATGATTTACAGACCAAAAAAGTCTGTAAATGGCTAATCACTTGATCGCTGAACACAAGTCACCAAATGTTGATTTACAGACCAAAAAAGTCTGTAAATGGCTATTTCACAAATCTTCAACACTTGGATGATAAGCCAAGTAAGTCTGCAATCACCACAATTCTCTACACCAGAATCCAAGTCAAAACTCAAAACTCGTATTTACAGACTAAAAAAGTCTGTAAATGCCCAATTCGCTTAACCAGAATCCAAGTCACAACTCAATACTCATATTTACAGACCAAAAAAGTCTGTAAATGCCCAATTCGTTCAACACTTAACCAATTTTTGTTGAAACTCATATTTACAGACCAGAAAAGTATGTAAATGGCACAAAACTTCACCAACCAACACTTGAGCACTGGAACTCGTATTTACAGACCATAAAAGTCTGTAAATGCTATAATTCGTTCACTAAGTAACCCTGACTTATGAAATACGTATTTACAGACCAAAAAAGTCTATAAATGCTACAATTCAATTAACCCTTAACCAAACTTAACCAACAAAGTCTATAAACACTAGAAAACCACAAAACGACAAAATAGTCGACTGCACTTCATCTTCTTCATTGAGAAACACCTCATTTACAGACTATTTGTTAAAAATTCAATTTCTCACTCAATTTTGAGAATTAAAACTCGAAATTTATTCCAAAATGTTCAGAATTTGATCGCGCACAAATCCTAACCAAATGTAATCCTCAATTTCAACCAGAATTCAAACCCACTGAAAGTGTGATTTACGGACTTTTCTTGAAAACACCTTAAATGGTGAAATTAAACTCTAAAATTGAAATATGTTTTTGATTTTTGTATATAGAACCTAATTACGAACAAAAATGAACAAAATTAACACTAAAATCGAAGAATTAACCGAAACAGTGAAAAGTCTGCAAATGGCAGTTTCACCAAAACTCAATTTCGACCAAATTTAGCACAAATTCAGCTACAATTCAGCTTCTAGATCCTTCAGTTAGACTGATTGTGCTCTGATCCAACTGTAATGACGTGAAATTGAGCTTTAGTGTGTGTTTTAGTGTGTGTTAATGGCGGTTATAAGTGTGTGTGTTAGTGTGTGTGATTCAGAGAGAATGTGTGTGTAAGGGAAAGCTTGGATTGCATTATAGTGTAAAAGGTTTCAAAACAATGTGTTGGAAGGGGTTTATATACTAACTATACAATTTACACTTCACCCCCGTCCATACTTAGAACATTACAAGTTAAGTACAAAATACACATGACATACAAATTAACACTATTACATTTATATTTCTAACGCTCGTGCAATAAGAACTTTTATTTAAACAATACAATAAAATTTAAACATAACACACACACACACACTGAACATAAACAAATAACATAGTTACAAGAGCTAAAGTTACTGCAGATTAGATCATATTAGCATATTACATAAGCCCAAAAGTGAGAAATAATTCTCTTATTATTAGATATGAACAGTGATCCATCAATGATTACCAATATGTTTGTCCTCTTAAACACTCGGTACTTCCAGTTTCCTTTTGGATGTAACACTTTCAGCATACCCTGGCCAAGGACAGTCACCATGTAACCCGAGTAGCCTAATATGCCACTTAATCAAGTTTGCGAACTTATGTGACCCACATTCAGATATACTCTCACAATCGACACAAGCACTAAGATTAAGACATTTGGTGAGTATAGGAAGAAAGCCTATAAGAATCAAGTCAGCGGTGATAGGTCGGTGATTCCTCACATGCAAAGCGACTTAACTTGACTCACGTACGGAAATATACCCAACATTGCATAATGCTAAGTACTTGCATATTTGTGACATCATTTAAAGCACTTATGAGAACCCGTGACTTTCGATGAGACCCGTGTAGCGAACTTTCTGACAACCTATCCCAAGTTGGAAGCTTTAAGTAAGCTAGGTATACAAAGACACCCCAAGGACTTACTTGTTCGAATCTCAAAGGCCACATTAGCTCCATAATTTCCAAAAGATTAATAAGATATTAGATATCTTGTCACAAATATACATCTGAAAAGCAATACATACACATATATGTACCCGAGACCTTCTATACAAAGACCAAATATACAAAATTACAATGCAAGATCTTTCGTAAGATTTAAGGACCAGTCTCATTTAAGAATAGGCATTCTCAGCCATATATCTGAATATGTTTCCCATAAGAACATTGTATACATTAAGTTCAGATTTAAGGAAACCTTGGTACTTTGTGCCTACCGATACATCGTGTGATGATCTCACCGAACTAAGCATTTTAAAGTACAATTAAGTAGGCTTAAAAGCTAAAGTATCATCACGTCTAATCGTCTTGACGCAATGACCTTACTCTATTTATTATTTTCTTTTTCTTTTCTGATTTTTCTGATTTTTATTTTGTTTTTCTGACACTATATGACACACATACATAACGACACAAATACTGACACATTTTACAAAGTTCTTTTTGAGAGACACTGTCACTATAGATTTCTCATTCCAATTAATTGGACTAGCAACTTGAAACGAGTTCGGTCGAAAGCCTTAGTGAACAGATCAGCTAAATTAAAGTCACTCGTCACCTTTTCTAGGAGTATTAACTTCTTTTCAGCACAATCACGAATAAAATGAAACCTTATGTCTATGTGCTTAGTCCTACTGTGCTTAACAGGATTATTGGTAATGGAAATAGTGGACTCATTCTCTATCTTTATGGGAGTACAAAGGAAATTCTGACCGTAATCACGTAGTTGTTGCTGAATCCACAAAACCTGTGAGAAACATCCACCAGCTGCCATGTATTCCACCTCGCAAGACGAAATCGCAACGGATGTCTGCTTCTTACATTGCCATGACACCAATCTCCCCCTAAGAACTGACATCCACCTGAAGTCGATTTCCTATCAAAGTTGCAGCTGCCATAATCCACATCTGTATAAGCTATGAACTCAAAGTCTCCCCCAATCGAATACCATAGACCCAGCACTGGTTGCCCTTTGAGGTAGCGAAGAATTCGCTTAACAGCTTTCATATGGCTTTCCCTGGGACAGGACTGACAACGAGCACACAAACAAATCGCAAACAAGATATCTGGTCTTGACGCTGTAAGATACATCAAGGAACCTATCATAGCCCTGTAACGAGTAGGATCAACTTCTGGATCATTAAGAGAAAACATCCCAAGTTGATGGTTCTTTTGTATAGGAGTGTCTATCGGTGAAGTATCTTCCATTCCGAATCGCTTCAGAATATCCTGAAAGTACTTCGTCTGATGAATGAAGAATCCGTCCTTTTTCTGTTCAACCTGCAAACCCAAAAAGAAGTTCATCTCTCCCATAGCACTCATTTCAAATGTCCCTTTCATAATCTGCTCAAACTCTTTGCACATCTTTTCGTCTGATGACCCAAAAATGATGTCATCCACGTAAACTTGTACAATCAGGAAATCCTCTCCTTTCCATTTTGTAAACAACGTACTATCGATCAATCCTCTTTCAAATCCATTTTGTAGAAGATGCTTTGACATCTTGTCGTACCATGCCCTGAGTGCTTGATGCAATCCATATAATGCCTTATTCAGTCGATAGACTCTAGCAGGATAATCTGGATCTTCAAACCCTGGCGGTTGAGTAACATACACTAATTCCTGGACAGTACCGTATAAGAATGCGCTCTTGACATCCAACTGATATACCTTAATGTCCTTAAAGGCAGCAAACGCAAGAAACAACCTTATAGCTTATAGCCTAGCAACCGGTGCAAACACCTCAGTGTAGTCCAACCCTTCCTGTTGAGCAAAACCTTGAACAACTAGCCGAGCTTTATTTTGTGTCACAATGCCCTTTTCATCCTTTTTGCACCTAAAAACCCATCTGGTGCTGAAAGGATAATCTCCCAAAGGTAATTCAACTAACTCCCAAACCTGGAGTTTATCAAACTGAAGTAGTTTATGCTGCATTGCTTCAACCAAAGATGGATCTTTTAAATACATTTGAATATTATTTGGCTCCTCTTCAGAAACAAAACAGCTGAACTTACACTCATCAACTATACTGGTTTCTTTCATCTCCGCGAATAAACCTGTAAGCTTGTTAATCTGAGCTCTTGTCTTAACCCTTACACTTCGTTCACCAATGATATCTTCAATAGGATGATACTTGTTGACTCTGTGCTGCGTCACTTTGTCAACTTGAAGATTAACACCCAAATTTGAAACAATTTCCTCCTCACTGGTTGAACTTTGAGGTAGTGGAGTAACTGGTTCGGATTCCTGTGTACTAGTATCTTCAGTATCCTTTGATAAACCATCTGCACTGTTATTACTTGCATTAGACATAAGCTCTGGTGACTTATTCACGTCACTATCATCCTTTCTATTCTCCTCATTATCCTTTGATGCTGTAGCAGTAGAAGACTCTGAAGTTGTAGCTGAGCTAGCACCAATATCTTCATTACGGAGCAGCACAACATCATCTACCTATGAACTACCTGCACCAAAAGAAATAGGCTCATTAAAGGAAGTAAAAACATCATCATAATTAAACAAGATAGTAGACCCTTGGTGTATAGGGGGATTATAGCTAGAAAGTACGACATTGTAACCAACATCAACTATATCAGCCTTAATATTGTACACCCGCCTATTTGGAGATCCCAGAATGTAACCAAGAAAAATTCCCTCCTCAGCCTTTTCGGCAAATTTGGGTTGGTCACGGACTTTAAAAACGTACAAGGGACTCCAAAAGGTTCCAAGCCAGTTAAATTCGGTTTTCTATTATTTAAAAGTTCATAAGGCGTCTTATTAAATCTTTTAACAATTAAAACCCTATTTAACACATGACAAGCAGTATTCATTGCCTCCCACCAAAACATAGTAGGAAGCCTTGAATCAGCAAGCATTGTCCTGGCGGTCTCTATCAATTTTTGTATGTTCAGGTCGCCTTTGTTTGTCGGACCGTCGAAACGAGATTGACTAAGGATATGTCAAGGTGCGGAATCCCTCGAGATAACCCACGGTTTCTATATCATCTTTTGTAAGATATATATATATATATATATATATAAACACTATATTGTATATATATATATCACTATATATATGAGATAACCTACGGTTTTATATATATTTTAATATATATATATATATATATGCGTGAAGATAAACACTAGTATTTGGTTAATATAGTGAGGCGGCTTTTCGGACAAACAATACCCACTTAGGAACTTAAGTCCTAAACCAACCAACACGAGTATGTATTTTGCGGTTCGTGCGTGAGACGAATGACACCACAAGATCTACTAGATTTGTGTGTTCTTAGCTCTAGTAGTTTCTCTCTCAAGATTTTGCTCGTTTCTCTCTCTACACTCTTGTCTACACACACAAACACACACACTCTAATTATAGGCAAGGGCAGGAACACGCAAAACCTTATGGGTTTGCGTGTTTCCATGCCAGCCCAAAGCCCATTAGGGTTTGGCCATATGCGTGTTTCCCAGAACACGCATATTGGTTTGAGTGTTCTTATGAACAAGCAAACCTTTTCTTGTTCCTCAAGAACTCTCAAACCATTTGAGTGTTCTTCTGAACAAGCAAACTTTGCTTGTTCCCAAGAACTCTCATATGACACTTCCTACTGCTGTTAAACGCATAACCAACATTAACTCAGCCAATGTACCTACTGTTGTAAATGCAGAACCAACATTGACTAGATTACCTTTAGAAGTATTTAAGTTAATGTTCTTACTGCTGTAAACGCAGAACCAACATTAACTTAATTACCCTTTATATGCATTGTCTACATCTATGTTAAGTACCTGCAAAACACAAATAATAAACCAACATATAAACATATATATAAAGACCCCAATATGATCACAATATATGCCAGGTAATTTCATTGACAAACGGTAATTTACAAGATAAATTACAAGACTTGAATATAAAATACATAACACATCTATAATGCTTTTTTACCGAGAAACGTGTACCAACAGTCTCCCCCTTGACACCAGCATCTAGATGTGGCCTTCAAGTCTTCGTTTGTCTTCCTAAGTGCTGGCCACCACCCTGTCATCAGGAACTTCAGTCTAGGTACTGGTGCGGAAGCACTTGGCTCATCTTCTGCTGATGGGACCACATTCTGATTGTCCCCAGCTGGAGCCCCTGCTTCTGTATTTGGCTCATCAGCTGCTGGAGGAATCTCATTTTGATTGTCTCCAGCCGGAGCCCCTGATCGCACCCGTTGAGGTATTTCGTCAAAGAATCTTCGACCGTCAGCATGGATATACTCAACTAGACAAAATGTCACCATCCTTTCATATTTATTCCTGTAAGGAGTTGTGAACTTGTCAGTTGATGCCTATGTAATCTCTTCAAGTCCTTTCTCGATAGATTAATAAGCTGAAGTGGATCGTAGACTCTAAGTAATTCCTTGTGCCCAGTAGCTCTTGTAGACATAACAATAGCTGCTCCACTGTAGTCATCTACTCTCCAATAATCCATGTCACCAAGCATGTTTTGCGGCCATTTCTTCAGAGGAACTGATGTGACTAATTTATACCCATCGCCCACATCGTTTTTGGCCTTTTTTTATTATATGTTTTTAGTTGATTTTGCTGGCATTTGGCGTGTTTATGGGTTTTGTTAGTGGTTTCAGGTTCTAAACAGGTGTCGTGTCCGTTTGGTGCAATTTCGAGTAATTTTGAGGTCATGAAGTTGATTGGAGTGTTCGAGAGTTGTTAAGGTGAAAAGAGATAGAAAATTTATGCAAGTTCTCATTTTTGAAGAAGTGTTATTCAGACCAGTATATTTATACTGCGACGCAGTGGTGGTGTACAAGCCCACTGCGCCGCAGTCATCTAATGGAAATGAGCATCGAGTCCAGTAATATTCTACTGCGCCGCAGTGGCAGTGACCAAGGCCCACTGCGCCGCAGTCAGCTAGTGGAAAAAGGAGAATTCAACCAGTAATATTACACTGCGCCGCAGTGGGATGTGCGGATGTGCGTGTGCCCACTGCGCCGCAGTCAGCCTTGACAAACGAGCACAAAAGGGCAGTGTATAATCACTGCGCCGCAGTGGGGGCATCACTCGCCCACTGCGCCGCAGTGAGAGTGCGGGGCTGCAAGGCTTTGACCGATCAATTGCATCAGAATGAAGGGGGTATTAATAGTTTACATAACCTAATTCCCAAATGATCAAGTTTTCTTTCTAGGAGCTGCACTACAAGGAACGCCTTCAAGGATCAAATCAAGATTTCATCGTCTTCCGATTCATTGAAGATTCACGTGCACCCACTTAGATCGTATCTATTTTATTGTCTTGCAATTTCTATTTCTCAAACGATTGGTACATCATGTTCTTCCTTTATTTTGATTGTTATTTCAATTTAATCATGAGTGGCTAATCTTTTAATCACCCACCTTGATGAAACTAGACGAATGACGTGATTGCTATATGTTTTAATTCCAAGAGTTGATTTCATTTATCATTGTGTCGAGATCTTGATGATTTAATTCCTTTATATTTATTATTATGATATTGGTGGCATGTGTGTCCTTCGTTAGTGGTACTAGTTGGATACAGATGTGATTTTCAAACGGTTGCTTGTCTATGAGCAATTATCACTAGTTCATGGTATGATAGTGAATGTCATTTTAATAAAAGTAATCATTTTGTCAACGTGTTTTGTAACGGTTGGTGGTACCACGTTATTTTCATATAGGCACAATTGGTAATTTGATGATCAAGCAAACTAATTGTTGGCAAGGTTGTCTAGGAATTGGTGGTACCGGCTTGGGTAATTAAACTAGCAATTTAGGTGTTTGGGTGACTTGTGAGCGGTTGGTGGTACCACGCGAGCATTTTACCCTTTTATGATTATCGTGTCAACTCTCAATGAATTTGGTCTTAATTGAATGCAATCATGTTTGAAGTCTAGCGAAGTCAAGGTGGATGGTCTTTTCTATTATTGTTTGAAGCTTTACCTTTACTTTTACGCGTTTTGTCTTTAAAGTTATTTTACTTTAATTATCAAAGAGAGATTTGAAGCAACACCCTATTTTCCAATCTACTTTATTAGACAATTGATTCAGACCAATCCCCGTGAACGAACCTGGACTACTTTTTAACTATATTGCATACGATCGGGTCCACTGCCCGATAGTGTGTAGTAGTGAGTTTTGAGGTATTTCTAGTTTTAATTTTTAAACTCGATTTAGCACATCAAGTTTTTGGCGCCGTTGCCGGGGATTGTGTGCCGTTTTAGTTAATTTAGTGGTTTGATCCTTCCTCACGCGTGAGGAAGTTATTTGCTTTAATAGTTTAGCTTTTCTTTTCTTGTCTTATCACATGTGCAGTTGACGTGTTTGGTTAGTTGTGTTTTGCAGGTCTACTTCCTAGTTGATGAACTTGCGGTCTTCGGTTTTACCTCTAAATAGTCCTTTGAGAACACCAACAAGACGTAGGTTTAACTTCACAACACCTATACCATTCTCACCTATTGCTTTACCCACTCCTGATTCGGACGAGGAAAGGTTCTATTTAGACGAGTTTTTCAATCTAGAAGTTAAGTTAGAAGAGGAAATGGGAGATGAAGAAAGGGATCCGAATGATATTCGTTATGGTGAGAGGGTCCGTACTATTCCTGCCAACCGTGGTAGTCCTATAAGACCTCCAGCCATTGCTCATGATTTCAATCTGAAAGGTAATCATCTTAAAAGTATTGAGGAGCAACAGTTTAACGGTAAAAGGAAATGGGATCCATACCAACACTTAGAGAGGTTTGAGAAGTTGGCACGATTATACCAATATGGGAACAACCAAATGAATGCCGTTAAACTTGAGACATTTCCCATGTCCATTACCGGTGATGCTTTAGATTGGTTTAATGATCTTCCGGAAAATTCCATAACAACTTGGGACCAACTCAAGCAAGCTTTCATTGGTGAATTTTATTCACTTAGAACTCAAAGGAAGTTGAGAATTTGATTAGGTCCTTTGACCAAGATGAAGATGAAGATGTGGTGGATGCATGGATTCGGTTTAAGGAGATGTTGAGAAATTGTCCGGGCCATAACATGACTAAGGAACAATATGTTGAGCTTTTCTTTGATGGCCTAGATAAGAAGTCCAAGCGTGAGTTAGGATATGCTTTTGGGGGTGGTTTCAACAAGATTACACCCAATGAAGGTTTTGATATTTTGGAGTCCATGGCAAAGGACAATGCAAATATGGATGATGATAGATTTTTGAAGAATGAGAGAAGATTAAAGAAAGGTACTAGCCAAGGTAGGGTTGCAAAGGTTGAAGCTAGTCATGATTCTGGGATGATTGGTGAGATTAGAGCGCTATCTGAGCGCATGGAAAAGGGATTTGCTATGCAAGAGAATCGGTTTGGAGCGATTGAACGGGATGTAAAGGTAGTAGCCGATGGATGTGATCATTGTGGTGATACGCATTATTCTGATGAGTGCCCAAATCGGGCGCCCGAAGATGTGAGTTACATCCAGAATCAACAACAAGGGAGCTACCAGCGCAATACCGGTTTCCAGAACCGTTCTTCAGGTAATCCTGCTTATAACCCTTTTTTTCCTACTAATAATTCTCGTTTTTCAGGAAATATGTGGCAAAGGGATAAATTTCAGAGTCAACCACAACAACAAACTCAACAAGGACAAGGATCAGGTTCTTCTTCCTCTAATACCGATCCAAATGCCGAGTTGAGGAAGATGATGAAACAGTTGGTTAGTAATCAAGCTGAAACTAACACTAGCATTCAGATGATTCGGGATGATACTAAGGCGTTGAATGAGAGGTTGGATAGGATAGATGGCAAGGTTGAGATAAATATGAAGAATCAATGCGTTAACTTTAAGGATCTTGAGAGTAGGATGGCTGCACTTTCTAGGCCTCCAGGTACTTTACCTAGCAATACTCAACAGAATCCTAGGCCTCAGTTTAGCATGGGGCCGAATCAGGGACAAAATGCGGGGCAGAAGTACACTCCGCCTCAATCCCGTAATGAGGAAGCCAAGGCCATCACCACTCGTACAGGTAAATCTTATGACCCTCCTACTATGCCTAATGTTGTTGTTTCAGATGTACAGGATTCAGGTAATGATGATGAGGTTGATGAGGAGATTGAGATGGAAGAGAATCCAACCAAGAAGACTCCGGTCACTCCACCAAAACCGGTTGTGGAAACCGAGGTTAAAGCTTATAAACCAAAAGTTCCATTTCCACAACGGTTCAGGAAGGCAAAGCTAAAGGAACAATATAACAAGTTTGTTCAAATGTTCATATTAATGTGCCTTTAGTTGATTTGATACAGGGGATGCCTCATTATGCCAAGTTCATTAAGGAACTTGTGACGGACAAAGGAAAGATGGAGGAGGCCAAAACTACTTTTCTCAATGCCGAGTGTTCTGCTATCTTGCAGAACCGCATTCCACCTAAGCTTGAAGACCCAGGGAGTTTTCTTATTACTTGCTCTATTAGAACCATTATTTGTAAGGCTTTAGCTGATTTAGGTGCTAGCATTAATTTGATGCCTTATTCGGTTTGGAGTAAGTTGGCTTTAGGAATCCTTCGCCCGACTCGCATGAGTATAAGATTAGCTGACCATTCATTTCAGTATCCCATGGGGATTGCTGAAAACATTAGAGTCAAAGTAGGCCACATTGTTTTCCTAGTTGACTTTGTTATCCTCGAGATGGAGGAGGATGCACAGGTACCCCTAATACTCGGTAGACCATTCCTTAATACCGCGGATGCTATCATCCGTGTGAAAGATAAAGAAATTTCTTTGGTTGTGGGTACGGATAGGATTGTTTTTAATGTTGAGAGGTCTATTAAGCATTCGTACTCTAATGATGAGTCATGTTTCAGGATTGATGTGATTGATGAGGCTTTGGACCGAGAGTTTCAGGAGTTGATGGAGACCGATCTGGGAGATGAGGAGATTGCTAATCTAGGATCGGGAGAAATTTCTGATGATGATTTGTTTGCAGAGGTTATGGCACTTAGCGTGGATGAGACACCTCCAGTGGATGAAAGCTTTGAGAGAGTTGTTGCTGATGGAAGCTCAAGGGTTCCCAATTCAGTTGATGTACCACCTACAGATTTGGAGCTTAAGCCATTGCCTGCACATTTGGAGTATGCTTACTTGGCAGGTAAATCATCTTTACCCGTGGTTATCTCATCCTCACTCTCGAGTGACGAGAAAGATTGTCTTTTGGCTGTGCTCCGAGCCCATAAGCGGGCTTTTGCTTGGAAGACCACCGACATTCCAGGTATTAGTCCTAACTTTTGTCAGCATAAGATTGATTTTGTTGATGATGTTAAGCCAATTGTCCAGAGACAAAGGAGGCTAAATCCTAACATGAAAGAGGTTGTTAAGAAAGAAGTCATTAAGTTGTTAGATGCAGGGATCATTTTCCCTATTGCAGATAGTTCTTGGGTAAGTCCTGTCCACTGTGTGCCCAAAAAGGGGGGCATGACAGTGGTTGAAAATGAAAATAAGGAACTCTTGGCCACTAGAACTGTAACGGGATGGCGGGTTTGTATTGATTACCGTAAGCTTAATGATGCCACCCGAATGGATCACTTTCCATTGCCTTTTATTTATCAGATGTTAGAGAGACTTGCAGGTAATGAGTACTTTTGTTTCTTAGATGGGTTTTCCGGGTACTTTCAAATACCCATTGATCCAAAGGATCAAGAAAAGACCACTTTCACGTGCCCCTTTGGCACTTTTTGTAACATCCCAAAACTTAATCGTATATGTTGACTAACGTCGTTAGGTCAAATTCTAAGTCCGTGATATGTTATGTGGTAAAATGTGTGTTTATATGTTTATGTGCCCTATATGTGAGATTTAATTATCTTTAATGAGTGACAATAAAGTAGACTTAATGATGTGTAAAGGCCTTTGTAGTGTGCGAAAGTGCTTTAGTGTGTTATATGTATCCCCAATAGGTGTTTTTAAGCGAAATAAAGTCAATATGAAGTCCAGGGACCAATTTTGCTAAAGTTGAAAAGTTAAAAACGGGTTTGGCATGGGATTAGCCTAATCTAGGTTAATTTTGCAGCCATTAATCATAATTAAAACAAATACAAAAGTTCCTTCAATTCCTTAATTGATTTCTTTAGCAAATCTTCAAGTTTTTGGTCAATAAATTGAGTGTTTTATATTGGAAATCAATCGGCCATCATTTGCTACAGGTAATCAATGATTCGTTGGCTATATTTCAGATCTAAAGATGTTTCTATTTGAATCAAATCTGATTTTAAAAGAAGTTTTGAAAGAATTAGGGTTTGTTATGTGTTTTGGTCAAATTGATGTTCTTAATGGTGTTAAATGAGTTTATAATCGATCTTTATGATCAAGAGATGTTCAATTATGTCAAAAACATGTTTTGGGTGAAGCCTAAGTCGATCGATTTCTGGAAAAATGAAGATTAAAGCCGTTTTATGAATTCTGGACGAAGATAGGTTTAAATTCGTTCCTGAAGCTTAAATTCGTTTCTGATGACTAAAATTCGTTTTCTGGAAATCTAAGTTCGTTTGACAAAACGAAGTTTAACTTCGTTCAAGCTATTTTCGTTTAAAAGAAGACTAATTTCGTTTGTTAACTCCGTTTTGGAAACGAAGATTAAGTTCGTTTGTTATCAGAAAGCAGTTAAGTTCGTAAGAACAAAACTAAGTTCGTTTGAAGCTAAATTCGTTCGATTCAAAACTAATTTCGTTTGCAAGTCCAGTTAAGGTCCCAAATGACTTATATTTCATATGTTAATGAACGATAGGTGTCGGGGATTACTATTAAGCACTGTTAGCTTTTGTTTACGCGCACATACTACTATCAGGTAAGATACACTACTTTTGTCACGCTGAGGGTGCAACGAAAATGGTTTGTAAACTATAACCTCCAAAACGGTAATGTATAACTCATATGTGGTTGGGTTGATATGGGAGGTACTCGGGGATTAATGATGACGATGTTTATGCCTAAAATGCTTCCCCGTACACATGGTTATGATATGATATGCAATGATGATGATATGCAATGATGATGATATGCTTAACGATATGATATGATGTGATATGATATAATGAACGGTGGTTAATGACGTGTTGTAATGTTGATATGTGCATGTATATGTGGCTTGTTCATCTAGAACACTAGACCTTTTTAGGTTGCCATGACACGTGCACATTTTAAGGGCCCTAACGTGAAAAGATGATAGATGTGGATTAGTTTAGGATTAATGTGGAAACCTAAACTAAATGTGGTAAATGCTCGAGCTAATTAGACGTTAAGAGTTATGCATAACCCGTGCCTGGGTGTGGTAATAGGTACGTATAAACCGTGCTCGTATGTGGGAGAGTACGTCGTGCCCGTATGTGGGAGGGTACGTTAAATGGTTGTTCGGGTGGCTCCTTGCAACAAGTCATATGTGGCGAGTAGTTCGGGTGGCCTGATGACCCACCTAATGTTATGAACATAACGTGCTACTCATGGATCGACATTGTCTTTCCTTAACGGTAACTTCGGTTACAACTTAACGGTGACCTAGTCATAACCTAATGAGATGAGATGAAATGACGAAATTGATTAGGCACACTTAGGGTCATAGACTCTATGCTTATATGTGATATGGATACGTTATGTGGTGATATAAATGCCTAAATCAAATGACGTAATGTTTTAAAGTGACGTGTTTAATGGATGAAATGTTTTGCTTAAACCTGGTGTTATCTTACTTAGCTTTATAGCTAACACTTGTTTCTTTATATGTGTTGACACCCCTCAGGGTAAGCAGTGAGATGTCGTGTGAAGCTTTGGCGAGAGATGGGTAGATGATCAAGATGGCTTTAGTTTACCCAATAACTTCGCATAGACTTAATGTTAATGATTTCCTTTATGGAACTATTGTAATGACTATGTTATGGTTGCTTTATGTTGGGCAATCTTATGGATTTCTTTTATTACTGATTTGATGCTATTAGTAACACCACTTATGTTTCTCAACTGTTTCCATTGGTTGAGGTTTTTAATAAACTGTTTCCGCTTTATTGACGCCGTTAGGCGAAATTTTTTGGAAATCCATATTTTTACGAAACGGGTGTTACACTTTTGCTTACCGGCGAATGCCGTTTGGTTTGTGTAATGCCCCGGGCACCTTCCAAAGGTGCATGATAGCTATATTCCAGGACATGCTGGAAACCTCCATGGAGGTTTTCATGGATGATTTCTTGGTTTTTGGGGACTCATTTCGTACTTGCTTGCATAACTTGGATAAGATGTTGGAACGGTGTGAGAGGGCACACCTTGTTTTGAATTGGGAAAAGTGTCACTTCATGGTGACCGAGGGTATTGTGCTAGGTCACAAGGTGTCTAAGGCCGGGATAGAGGTTGATAGGGCTAAGATTGATGTTATAGCCAAACTACCCCCGCCTTCCAATGTGAAAGGGGTAAGGAGTTTTCTTGGACATGCCGGTTTTTACCGCCGTTTTATTAAAGATTTTTCT
The DNA here is from genome assembly GCA_034093135.1 of Erigeron breviscapus. NCBI lineage: Eukaryota > Viridiplantae > Streptophyta > Magnoliopsida > Asterales > Asteraceae > Erigeron > Erigeron breviscapus. Next base: position 163,132,515 of record CM067168.1, on the reverse strand, counting down.
AAGATTACTCGTCCTATGACCACTTGTTGGAGAAGGACGTCCCTTTTATGTTTAATGATGCTTGTTTAAGTGCTTTTCAGGTTCTTAAGGAGAAGTTGACTAATTCTCCTATCATGGTCGGACCGGATTGGGAATTGCCCTTTGAATTGATGTGTGATGCAAGTGATTTTGCTGTGGGACCCGTGCTTGGGCAAAGGGTTGATAAGCATTTCAAGCCCATTTATTTTGCTAGTAAGACTTTGAACCCCGCCCAGCAAAATTACACCACAACAGAGAAGGAGTTGCTTGCCGTGGTTTTTGCTTTTGATAAGTTTAGATCTTATTTGGTGTTAAGTAAGACCATAGTTTTTACTGACCATTCAGCCCTTAAGTACTTGTTCTCGAAACAAGATGCTAAACCTAGGCTTATCCGTTGGATCTTGTTGTTACAAGAGTTCGATATTGAGATTAAGGATAAGAAAGGGGCTGAAAATTTGGCTGCCGACCATTTGAGTCGCTTGGAAGATCCTCACCGGGAGGAACTTCGTGATGGGGAGATCAATGATCACTTCCCTGATGAGTGTTTAATGTTTATTTCTACTTCTGATGATGCACCTTGGTTTGCAGATATTGCTAATTATTTGGTTGCAGGTGAGATACCAACTGACTTCACGCACCAACAGAAGAAGAAGCTCATATCGGATGCCAAGTACTATTTTTGGGATAGCCCATACTTGTTTCGTGCTTGTGCAGATGGTATGGTGAGGAGATGTGTAGCTGGAGCTGAGACTAGGGAGATTCTGGATGCTTGTCACTATGGTCCTACTGGAGGTCATTACGGTCCTTCAGTCACTGGTAAGAAAGTGTTTGATGCAGGTTTTTATTGGCCGAAAATTTTCAAGGAGGCTCAAACTTTGGTGGAGACTTGTGACATTTGTCAAAGACAAGGAAATATCACTAAGCGGGACGAGATGCCTCAACAGAGCATTCAGGTATGTGAGGTTTTTGATATTTGGGGTATAGACTTCATGGGACCATTCCCACCGTCTAATAAGTTCCTATATATTCTTGTCGCCGTTGACTACGTGTCTAAATGGGCCGAAGCCAAGGCTTTGCCCACGAATGATGCTAGGGTAGTCATTGATTTCCTTAAACAATTGTTTTGCCGATTTGGTTGCCCTAAAGCCTTAATTAGTGATCGAGGAACCCACTTTGCAAATCATCAATTAGCTAAGGTCATGAAAAGATATGGTGTTGTGCATTACTTTTCTACTTCCTATCATCCACAAACTAGTGGACAAGTAGAAAACACCAATAGGGCTCTGAAGAGAAATTTGGAGAAAACTGTGGGAGATAACCCTAAGGTTTGGTCTAAGAAGTTGGATGACGCCTTTTGGGCGTTTAGGACGGCTTATAAGACGTCGATTGGCACCACGCCATACCGGTTGCTCTATGGTAAGACTTGTCATTTACCTATTGAGATAGAGCATAAGGCGTATTGGGCGTTGAGGAACTTGAATTTGGATATGATGGAAGCTAGTGAACTTCGAATGTTGCAACTTCATGAGCTTGATGAGCTTAGGTTAGGTGCATATGAGAATTCTAGGCTTTACAAGGAGCGAACCAAGATTTGGCATGATAAGAGGATCCGTAGGAAGGAGTTTAAGGTTGGGGCTAAAGTTTTATTGTTTTTGTCTAAGTTTAAGATCAATCAACCTAAGCTAACTTCTAGGTGGATTGGTCCTTTTATTATCAAGCATGTTTATCCGTCGGGTTATGTGGAGTTGTTCAAGAGAGATGGTGAAAGTTCATTCATTGTAAATGGTATAATCGAGGAGATCCCCGTTTTTGAATTGGAAACTTGAAAGGTAGTCGAGTCTAGCTAACGACTCGTAAATAAATTAAGCGCTTCTCGGGAGGCAACCCGTGTTATTTTCTTGCATTTTATTTTTGTTTTTGTTAGTTAGATTTGATGTTGTTTTGTCAAGAAAAATGCAGGTACAATTTGATGTGAAGCGGATTGAGGTAAGTGTTCAAAATTTTCATTGTCAAAATTTTTCTAAGGGAAAACTGGGGGTTGTCACCAGTAGATTTGTACTTTTTTTTTTTTTTTTTTTTTTTTTTTTTTTTTTTTTTTTTTTTTTTTTTTTTTTTTTTTTTTTTTTTTTTTTTTTTTTTTTTTTTCAATTTTTATCAGTATAGTTTTTTTTTTCTCTCATTTTTTTTTAAACCGATCTCAAGCTACTTCACTTTTGCTCTCAAATTCTCCCATTAATTCTCCTATCTTGCATTATTCTTCCTCTTTGTCTTAGATTATCAATCTTCTTTCAGTATCATGGGAAAAGAGGTAAGATTTCTTGACTAGTTTTTCTTTTTATTTCTTTAATTTTAATTTTAATTTTTAGGGTTTTAATTTTCATTTAATTTTAAGTTTTTTTTTCTCTCATTTTTTTAAACCGATCTCAAGCTACTTCACTTTTGCTCTCAAATTCTCCCATTAATTCTCCTATCTTGCATTATTCTTCCTCTTTGTCTTAGATTATCAATCTTCTTTCAGTATCATGGGAAAAGAGGTAAGATTTCTTGACTAGTTTTTCTTTTTATTTCTTTAATTTTAATTTTTAATTTTTAGGGTTTTAATTTTCAAATTAATTAGTGGGTTATGTTAGTTATGGGCTATTGATGCTAATGTGGTGTTTACTTTTTCGATTCTAACACTTGTTCTTTCGATTTGGAGTTTGAATTAAAGCTAGGGTTTTGAAAAAATTGGGGCTTTTTGATGGACAAGTGTGGGGGAGGTTAATGTTAGCCTAGTTGTTGTTACATTGTTGAAATATAATAGTTTGATGGTTTGAATCTACCCTTTTTGCTGAAAGTTGTGATGAACACCATCCATGTTGCCCAGAATTTTGGACCACTGCGCCGCAGTGGCTGGCTAGTGACCTACACGTGACTATCGCCTCACTGCGCCGCAGTGAGGGATACCAAGTCCCACTGCGCCGCAGTGGGAAGTTTCTGTCCAAAAATTGTGTTGGTGATTATTGAGGTTTTAGCTTTGCATTCCTTATGTCTCAAGTTTGTTTATTTTAATGGATGTGTTTGCAGACCGCAGATCAGAGAAGACAGATGGAAGTTGGTCAAGGAAGCGGGACTGGTGCCAAGAGGGCTAGGCAAGAGCCAGAAGTGCCTGATCTAAGGTTTGGAGAGCACGATATGGACGAGTCTCACGCATGGTTAGAGTTCAATGGGGCTAGGCAACCCCATAAGAACAACTTCTTGAATAATCTCTTTGCTCTCCATCGCCAGGTAGTTTGCCCTCCCAAATATCTTGATCCGATTTTTGCTAGAAATTATGGGATACAGGAGGATATCCGTCGGTGGTTTCGTATTGAGGTTCAAATCGGTAACCAGGTGGTTAGTAGTGATATGTGGCACAACATTTTCAATAATCGGGAACCAGTTTTTCGTGAACTTTGTCTTGAGTTTTATTCTACTTTGAAGTTGACCAATGAGCTCAATAAAATCAAGGATATTTTTGAAGAGCGGGTAGTAACCTTTTTCTGCGGGGGACAGCTTAGGAAGTTATCTATTCCTGAATTTGGTTTTTATTGTGGTATGTATACGAGGGAGTAGTTAGATAGTCAGGATTTTCGGGCTTTGTTGAGGAAGGGTTTGTATGTGAAACAGGATTTGGGGGATGGAGAGTCGATATCTCAGTATTGGACTCGTATTTCGGGGGGACACGCTTGGCCTTCTTGTGGCTATGTTAGTGTGTCTAAGATTAGCAGTGTGAAGCTGAGGATGTTGCATAGGATGCTTGTCACGTTTCTTGTACAAAGGTCCACCCATTGGGACAAGTCGTACCAGGTAGATTTATGGCTGATTAAGTTGTTTTCTGAGGGGGCACCGAGCAGGTTTGCTTTGGCACCGAGGATATTGCTCAAGGCACCATATTTAACAAGGATTGGAAAGTGGTGATGATTGCACCAAGAAAAGGAAATGTGTACATCATGGATATGGAACCAGCTCCAAAAGAACAACATTTCTATACCAAAGCTAATGAGGACACCAACTGGCTATGGCATAAAAGATTATCCCATCTTAATTTTAAGAATATCAACAAGTTGTCGCAAACAACTGGTTGATGGGATACCTCAAATTTCTTTCAATAAAGAAAAACCATGTCCAGGGTGTGAGATGGGCAAGCAGAAAAGAGCCAGTTTCAAAACTAGGCAAAATTTTAGCATCACTGAACCTCTTCACATGCTACATATGGATCTCTTTGGTCCAGTGAATGTTCAAACTAGAGCTGGAAAGAAGTACACTCTAGTTGTGGTTGATGAATTCACCAGATACTGCTGGGTGGTATTCATCAGATCCAAAAGTGATGCACCTGCTGAAATCATCTCTCTCATCAAAAGAATTGAGCTCAAGTATACTCGAAAAGTTTGTCAGTTGCGAAGTGATAATGGTACTGAATTCCAAAATAAGGTACTTGAAACATTTTGCACTGACACTGGCATCTCTCAAAACTTCTCATCAGTTCACTCTCCATAGCAAAATGGAGTTGTTGAAAGAAAGAATCGTACACTGATAGAAGCAGCCAGAAGTATGCTATCTGAATCTGGTCTTCCCACCAGTTTTTGGGCTGAGGCAGTTGCAACTGCTTGTCACACCCAAAACCGGTCAGTCTACATCAAGAGACATAAGAAGACTGCCTATGAAGTACTCAGGAATCGTAAACCAAATATTGGATATTTCCATGTATTTGGTTGTCCAGTTTATATCTTAAACGATTCCAGACAGCTTGGAAAGTTTGATGCAAAAGCTGATGAAGGGGTATTTTTAGGTTATTCAGATATTCGAAAGGCCTTTAGAGTTTATAATTATAGACTCCAAAAGGTTCATGAGACAATTCATGTCACATTCGATGAGTCAACTGAAGCAATCAACAAGAGACCAAGCCTTGATATTACTCCAGTCATTCCAATCAACTTTGGTGAAACTGACCAAGTTCATCGGTCAGTTATTTCACCAGAAGATGTTTCCAGTTACAACAAATTGGAACCAGTTAAGAAGATGAAAAGCACCAGTGACACATCATTCTATCCCTCCATCAATTTCAACTTACCACAAGAATTGGTGATTGGATCTGATGTACGTGCCACTCCAATATCAGCACCAGTTCAAACACCTACTTCTCCAGTTCTTCATGAAATGCCTTCTAATGAAGAATTTCATGATGCCAATCGAGACCTCATTGACTCTGATGACGATGTAGAAGTTGTTTGGACTGATCCTTCTCCAGAAGCTGTTGCAACTGAAGAAGATCGCCAGGTGACTTGCACTGATATTGTAGTTCACCAGCCTAGTCAATACACTAGATGGACTCGAGCACATCCAATTGAACAGATTGTGGGAGATCCAACTAGTGGGGTTCAGACTAGAAGAGCCACCAGTGAGCAATGCTTAAACGTCACCTTCTTATCTCTAATTGAACCAAAGAAGATTGACGAGGCTATGGCAGACCCAAGCTGGGTAGAAGCTATGCAAGAAGAGCTCCTCCAGTTTAAAAGGAACAATGTTTGGGAGCTTGTTCCTTGTCCACCAGGGTTAAAGAAAGAACCTATTAGTACCAGATGGGTCTACCGAAACAAAATGGATGAAGATGGCCATGTTGTAAGAAACAAGGCCAGACTAGTTGCCCAGGGTTATTGTCAAGCAGAGGGCGTTGACTTTGATGAAACTTTTGCTCCAGTTACAAGACTTGAAGCCATAAGAATATTTTTGGCTTATGCAGCTCATCTGCAGTTCAAGGTCTTCCAGATGTATGTCAAAAGTGCGTTCCTTAATGGAACATTGGAAGAAGAAGTTTATGTTAAGCAGACTCCAGGTTCCATCGATGAGAAGCATCCTCATTGGGTTTATAGACTGAACAAAGCATTGTATGGTCTAAGACAAGCCCCAAGAGCCTGGTATGATACTTTAACTAAACATCATCTTAAAAATGGCTTTCAAATAGGTGCAATAGATAATACCTTGTTTATCTTGAAAGAAAGAGGTAATATCTTATTGGTACAAATTTATGTTGATGACATTATATTTGGTTCAACTGATGATGCAATGTGTAAAAAGTTTTCTCAAATCATGTCATCTGAGTATGAGATGAGTTTAATGGGTGAATTAACATTTTTCTTAGGTCTTCAGATTAAGCAAACTGAAAATGGAATTTTCATAAACCAAGGAAAATATGTCAGAGATTTGTTAAGAAAATACAAATATGATTCAATCCAATCGAAAAACACACCTATTGCATCACCATTAAATTTGGACTCTGACCCAACTGGCAAACCAGTTAACATAACTGACTATAGAGGTATGGTTGGTTCACTGATGTAATTAACTGCCAGTCGACCAGATATAATGTTTGCAACATGTTTATGTGCCAGGTTTCATGCTAACCCTAAAGAATCACATTTGCACGCTGTAAAGCGTATCGTTAGATACCTGAAAGGGTGTCCTAATGTTGGTCTTTGGTACCCCAAAGGCTCAGGATTAGATCTAATGGGTTATTCAGAATTTGATCATGCAGGTTGTAAGATAGATAGAAAATCAACAACTAGTGGTTGTCATTTCCTTGGAGGAAAACTGGTGAGTTGGACCAGCAAGAAGCAGACTTCAGTCTCTATGTCCACTGCTGAGGCAGAGTACATTTCTGCTGCCAGTTGCTGTGCCCAGATTCTCTGGATCAAGAACCAGTTACTAGATTATGGTCAAAAGTATACTAGGACCCCAATCTTTTGTGACAACACCAGTGCAATTGCTATATCTCACAACCCAGTGATGCACTCCAAGACAAAGCATATTGACATCAGGTATCATTTCATTCGAGATCATGTTATGAAAGGAGATATTGAAATTCATTTCATCCCTACTGACAAACAGTTAGCTGATGTTTTTACAAAACCTCTCGATGAGAAAACCTTTAAACATCTCATCAGCGAACTGGGAATGTTAAATCCTTAGCTGGAGCTTTCTTTGTTATTGAATGCGTCAGTGACACTGATGAAGTTCTCCAGTTGAGGAGGTCCAGATAATCTTTGCTCGCCAGGCTATCGAACGCCTTTGTGATACTATCTTGGCACTAATTGATTTTTGGATCATCATTTTAGGGGGAAAGACTCAAAATAATTTTCTGACTAAAATTCATTTTTTGTTTGAAAATAGCAACTGGAGAACTCTTCAGTTGGAAACTGGTACTGGACTGATCCTCCAGTTACCAGATTCAGTCTTGTCTAATTTTTATAACGTTTGAAATACTTGGTCAATATGTGTGACACGTGATGGTACTCGAGTGTTTTAAACCACTTGGTATTGTGATCTGACGTGTTTTAAGCCATTTTAGTACTTGACAACTGTTTGTATTGGGAAAATAAAAAGTGAGTGGGCCCGTGGGTAAGATAAGCCGTCGTAGCATTTAATGCTAACATGGTAGCATTTAATGTTGACATGGCAAATTATTATTTTATTTCAAAATTCAAACCAACTTTGTGAAAATATATACAAAAAGGATTTTGGTTATTAAAATATAATTTTGGTGTTTCATTGGGATCTTGAATCCCTTTATAAATACCCTTATTTACTCCGAACTCATTTACTTCTTTCTCTTACATTCCTTCATTTACTTCCCAATCATCAAAATTGCTTCATTCTTCTCTCTGCTTCACAAATCAAGAACCCTAAATCCCAAATTTCAATTTCATTTTCAATGGCACCTAGATCATCTCATTCAAGAGATGTAAATCTCTTGACTGTTCCATATGCTCCTTCACCAGATGTCAAACCGGCATCTGGTGCTCCTAGTAATGCCTCTGTCATCAAACTAAATCCTAATAATCCGATGGCAAGCTTACGAGGATCTCAAGGGTCCGATACCCTTATTGGTAGAATTCAAAAGTTTTTGAAGGATTCTCCAATAGGACCCTCATTCTCTCTTAACCCACGCAAGTTGTTTCACAACTACTTGTGTGAGTTCTGGTACACTGCCAGTCTTTCTTCTGATTGTTCCTCCATCAGTTTCACATTAAAGGATGGAACAATCCAGTGTACCTTGTCCGCCGATGTATTAAGGGATGCCTTATGCCTCAATTACTGGAGAGAGGGTGAATCTCCAATCGTCTTACCCCCAAACATAAATTTTCGTCAAGTACTTCTTGAAATGGGACACAAGGAGTGCTTGGACAATGGGGTGTTGAAAACGAAAGGTGCGATGTCCATGAAGGGCCTTACACCTTCATGGAGGTATTTTTTCATCCACCTGGTGGAGAGTATGGGTGGGAGTTCTGGTGGACTTGACCAGATTAACTCCTCACTAGCAGAAATGGCTTACTGCTTGTGGAACGGATTGAGAGTGGACTTTGCAGATATTCTGTTTAGAAGCCTGGTACAAAAGCTGAAGGGCACAAGGGGTGTGTGTATCCCCTTTTCAAGGTTCCTCTCTCTTTGTTTTAAGCATATTCTGGGCAGAGAAGCATATAATAGTACAGATTCACTGTACACTGCTCCAGATATGCTAAGGAATTTAGACTCTCTGGTATCTGAAGCTGGAGAGGTCGAAATTCCAGAACGAATGCAACTGGCATTCGCTTCAACTGATGCACCTATTGAAGGTGAGTCAGAAAGGCAACTGGGCGGGCCTCAAAATAATGAGGGACCCTCCAGTTCATCTAATGTTGTGGTTGAGGATAGAGCAACCATAACTGAAGCAACCCCAATTACATCTATCCCTGGTGAAGATACTTTGGTATCTGATCCTCCAACAGATGTACCCATCCAGGAAACTGGGGAAAGTCATCTGGAGACTGACCAGGAAACTGGTCAGCCCTCAGTTACATTCATGGATCTGGACATGAATGTTAATGACGAGGAAATCCTTATAGAATCTTCGGATTCTGAAGGTACTGAAACAGACTTGGAGATTCTTGATGCTTCTGTACAAGCTCAAGACCCGTCATCTCTCCAGTCTCCCTTCCAGACGCATCAATATCACTTTCACCCTCCCAAGAAAATGTGCCTACTGATATATCTTTCCCAACATATACCGCTCCTTCACCAACTGGGCAATTCTCATTTGCTCAAGAAATGCCACCCTCACCGACGCCGTTGTTCACACCTGAGCATTCTCAGCGTGAACAACACTTTGATTTTCCAATCCTTTCTTCATCCACCACTCCTATTATATTTTCAATTGCTGGTTTGACAACTGGGAGACTTCCTTAACTTTGCCTCCTCCAGTTGCTCCAGTAGTAACTGCTGCTAGTCCAGTGACACCTTCTCCTTCGTCACTGGACAGTCAAGTTGTCTCACTTCAAGCTGATCTCCAAAACCTTCTAACCAGGGTGGAGGAGATTCAGAAGACACTTGACAAAAACACCAAGTCATTCTCCAGATACCACAAGGATCACTTGACAAACATCAAAGTGGTTGATCTGGGGATAAACAAGTTTTCATCTAATGAAGAATTGGTGTTTAAAAAGCTAAATGAGTTGGTCACTGGCTGCAACAATCTGGCTGGTACTTTAAAGGAAGCCTTTGACCTAACTCACTCCAAGGTTACAACCTCAATCTCCAACTTGCTGGGAAACACTGTTAGAACTTCAGAAGTTGATTTGAAAGAGATTGAAAGACAGGTTAAGGAATTGATTGAAAAACCTGGCCTAGATGTAACTAGACTTGGAGAGCAGTTGATGACTTCGGTTGGCCAGAAAATAGAGGATACGCTGGGTGCTAGAGAAGCACAATTGGTTGAAAGGGTGATATCTGAGATCACCAAGTTGGCCACTCCTCAGGTTGATCTGGCCCCACTCTCCAGTGAGATCAACCAGTTGAGAGGCAGTATTGAAAGTTTGAACACCCAGGTATCTCTACATGCTCAATCTTTAGATAGACTGACAACTGAAGTAGAAAATCTGAAGAAGAAGGATGATGAAATGAAGGATAAGGTTGTCTCTGGTTTGGATGAAGACTCCAAAATTTTAAATGAACTAAAAACTGGTCAAGAACAAGTTAGTGCAAATGTCTTCATTCAGTCAAAGGAGACGAACCATTTGTGGAGATCCTTCAGGATGATGTGTGGAATCTTCAAAGAGTGTAAGGACATGCAGTCATGGCAGCCTCTTGACCGGTTTCCATCTCACCCCTCTGAATGGGAAGGTATTCGGGCAGGTCTAGATGCTGCCAAGGGGGAAAGAAGTGCAGTCCTTCCACTAGTTGCACCTAGAAGGACTCCATCTGGAAGAGAAATGATTGTGGCTACCAGTACTGAAGCTGGTGAGCAAAGAGTTGGTGGATCTGGTGATGATGGTGATAGGGGGAATGTTGTTTTGGATAAAGGAAAAGGTTTAGCTGGTGATGCATCTGCCCAGCCGGCCACTGATGTAATGCTTGAAACTGGTAATGCTGATGTACTTCCTCCAGTTTCAGATAGTGATAGAAGAAGACTGGCCAGACTTGGAAATGATATCAAAGAAAGAAAGAAAATGAAACAAAGAAACCAAGCTGAAGCCAGGGCACATCTTGCACAAATCAAGTTACTTGATATGAGTGATGCCAATCTTTTGGGTATCTCTAAGGAGGAGTATGTTAGGATCAAGAATGATCCCAGGATAGTTGACCAGTTGAAAGAAATGCTGGATGTAGAACTGGACAGACACTATCCTGAGGATGAAGCTGAATTCGATGCCAGAAGCTTGAACATTTCAGTGGAGAAGGCCGAGGAGAATAGGGCCAGTGGGATTCTTAAATGAATTGAAAATGTTAAGAAGATTGTGAAGAAGGTTTTGAATCCACCAAGAAGGATTCCACAACCAAGAAGACCACTGTCTAGAGATACTGACCTTAACACATTTGTTGAACCAACTGGCGAGGTTTCAAATGAAGACATCAAGTCCGCTGTACTGGCTGCTGGTGCTGGGAGTATAAGAATTACAAATGAATCTGAAGCTCGAAGCTACTACTCCCAGATCATGTCAACCAGAAGACATAGTGGTACTATTAATGGTGTAAATGTAACAATCAAGCCAGGCACCAAAGTTTTTCAAGTCGAAGTTAGTTATACCAGGGGGCCACTGGTTAAAACTGACAATCCTGGTGCTATGCAATATGGGTTCAGCGAATGGGTGGAGATGGTGAATGTACTGGATGCGAAGGCACAAAAGAATAGGTTTGAGAAAGCATGGGCAAACTTTCTAAGGGGCAAAATTCAACATAAAGAAAATCTTGAGCAAAAGTTGAATATTGACCCTGAAGACTCTCATCCTATCTCTTCAGTTGCCAAGAGAAGAAGAGCTGGCGAAGGGCCATCTCATTAAGTTCTTTCTTCAGTTATCTACTTGTAATTTGTATTTACATTCTGTAACTTGTATAAATTCCATTTCCTTGTATAAATGAAGTTACCAGTTTGTAACCACAAGGTAGATAATAGATTAAAATCTGACAAACCTAAAAGAAAAACCTAAGGCATTTATTGATCTATAAAAATGCCTTGGAAACTTAGATAGATTTAAATCGAACAAGTCTCTATAGTTCACACTTGTATAGATACAAGAACTGGAAAAAGACTTAGACTATATTTCTAGACAAATAGGGGGAATTTGTTAGGACCAGGTCACCTGGAACTAGCCAGTCACCAGTTTACACCAACCAGTCACCAATTGCATCTGGAGACCAGTGAAACTGGTGACCAAGAAGATTTGTCCAAAAATATATTGAAGTCCAGTTGCACCGTACAGTCAACGCAACTGAAGACTTCCTCCAGTTGAGAACTGACCAGTTGAAGAATCATTCCAGTTGAAGTCGAAGACAACAAATGGAAGATAGAGAATGGCAATGGCAGCGAAGCCCAGTTGGCATTCTAGTCAGTTACAAACTGGAGACCATCAGTGGAAAGCCCTTACAAAGCTTTACACTGATTACGAGGAATTGACTTGTATGCTTTATGTACCTTTCCCCGGATAATAAGCCTTATCTTATTATTTAAGTAATAAAAGGTACATAAAGGTGGTTGATTAAAGTTGCTTTATCATACGACTTTACACTGCTTTTTAAGGAATTAAATGCTATTCCTTAAATTCTCTCAACCACATTTGTACGGCTAAAGTTAACATCCCAATGTTAACTTTGCCTATAAATACAAGTCATTGCACAACAAGAATATTAAGTGTTTTGTAATCACAAAGTGAAAACACACTTCAGACTTCTTCGAATACACTTCGATAGAATTCACTTTGCAAACCTGCAATATTCTTGGTGAACTTGTGCAATATTCTCTCAATCGCTAAAAGGAACATTTCACAACTTTAAGTGTTTCGATTGTCTTGAGAAATTCCGAGTGTAGATCAATTGTATTTCATAGGTTGTTAGGATATTTACATTCTTGTATTATCTTGGTTCTGCATCAACCTTGTAATTTATTTAACATCAATAAATAAATTACACATTGAAAAATACATATTGTCTCATCAAGTAATCTTACAAGTTATTTGTATTATTGCATTGTTCTTTACTTATTGTCATTTAATAAGTAATCTATCTAGAACTTGGTATATACACACTGCAACTGGTCGTCTCCAGTTCAGTGCATATATTGCAAAGTAATTCCACCATCGACATTGAGGTGTCTTCAGTAGTACCATCTATCAAGTTGGGACTTACATTGTCTCACCAATTTACTTTACAAGTACTTTCTATTATTGCATTGTCTTTTACTTATTGTCACTTTAATAAGTAATCTATCCAAGAACTTGGTATACATTCACTGCAACTGGTCGTCTCCAGTTCAGTGTTTATATTGAAAAGTAACCCCACCATCGACATAGAGGTGTCTTCAGGTAGTACCATCTATTGAGTTGGGACTTACAAGTGGTATCATGGAAGAAGGCTAATATACTTGCCTAGATCTTCTTAGATAACTACTACTGAAGGTGGGGATGGTTCTGGTGAAGGTGAAAACCCTCTTAATGTTAATACACCACATGTTCAAAATGTTAATACAGACCCTCCTCCTCCTAATGCCCCTAACCATGTCCATGTACATTACTCAAACACTCCTGTTCCTAAATATGATGGAAATAGTGAGACCTTTGGTATATGGAAGGCCAGAACGCTCTTGCATTTTGGTGGGATAGAGAGGTATATGCTGAAAATCCTTAAGGATGGACCTTATATACCCATGTCTCTTGGGGTAAGTTATCTTCTAGATCCTACTGGAAGAAGAGGTTCCAGAGAAAATCCCGAAGACCACTGGTCTGATGAGGATCGTAGACTTGTAGATCTGGACACCAGACTCAAGAACATGATCCTTGGAGCTGTCCCTGAAGACTTAATTCCAACACTTGTGTTGTTCCCCAGTGCCAAGGCAATGTGGGATGAATTAGTCATCCAGTTTGAAGGAGGTGATGACACCATTGTCACCAGAAAGGTTGCCCTGAACAAGAAGTATGAATCCTTCTTTGCTCTTCCCAATGAAAGTCTAACTAGTACTTACACCAGGTTTTCTAGCCTCATTAATCAGTTGAGAGGCTTGGGTGTTGAGAAGGATAAGGATATTCTTCCTTCCAAATGGGAAAATATGGTTCTTGTCTTAAGACAAGGTAAAATCCTGCACAGTCACACTCTTGCATCGCTCTATGGAGCCTTCAGATTCACTGAAGATAATAATGCAGCAAGACTGGTGGCTGAGCAGGATGCCATGAACCATGCACAGAGTCCCAAGGTTGCTAGCATAACTGAGTGGCCTTGTGCTGCTTTAATGTCTGCAGAGAGTGTCCAGTCACACTCAATGAAGGAGATGTGAAACAGTTTCTTGAACTCTGGCCTGATCACTGTAATCAGTGATGGTTGTGATGAAACTGACGATGATGATCTGGTAGCCATGATTGCTAAAACCTTTAATAGGTTTAAGCATAAATCTAAAAGATTTAATGGCCCAAACAATGCTTCCAGCTCCAACTCTCTGGATAAAGCCAATCTTACCTGCTATAAGTGCGGTAAGAAAGGTCACTTTATGAAGGAATGCAGATCTAGTCAGATGAACAACCAAACTGGTCCCCCTGTCCCTAATTTTAGTAGGCCTGATGATAGCTACAAAGCAAAATACAAAAAGCTTAAGGCCCAGATTTCCCTCTTGTCATTTGAAAGAGAAAATGAAAAGAACATATGCATGATGGCAAATACTGAAGGAAAATGGGAATACTCTGATGACTCATCAGCTGATGATGAAGAGGAAAGGGACATGTGTTTCATGGCCTTGGAAGATCAACAGCAACATGTGGCAAAAGAAGATGTCATCACTGGAAGATGGGTAGACATCATCTTGAAAAAGGTATGTGATTATGATAATCAGGTTGATCCAGAACTAAAACTGGACCTTGCTGAATCATTAAATGGTGATTTGGCTTTTGTGGAAACTGTTAGAGCAGACAGTGAAAGATATCTGGATACTATCTTAACTGAACTGAACAATGTTAAACCACAATTAAATGATTTACAAAGTGTCCAGTTGGCGCTCAAGGAGTCAGTTTTGAAAATTGAGGCTCTTGAACTTGAAAATCAAAAATTAAAATTTGATCTTGAAAAAGAACAAATGATTATCAAGTCGTGGGTAATAGCATCTGGAAAGAATTATGATGCTTTTTCTAGAACAATCGATGCCCAGAAAAATGCATGGAAATCTGGAGATCTTGAAATGGCAGCTCTCATACCAGACCTTCATGCATTGCCTCCAGCTCTCAGGGTTGAAACTCCATATGATCAACCTGAGATTGTCAAAACTGAACCCATTGAGACCACCCCCATTGAGGTTAAACCTGGAGCCAATCAGGCTAGAGCTCCAGTTAAAAACCAAGCCTTTAAATCAGAAGTCTAAGGATCACAAGACTCAAAAGACCAAAACACCAGCTGAACCTAGGTCCAAGGTTGCTAGCATAACTGAGCGACCTTGTGCTGCTTTAATGTCTGCAGAGAGTGTCCAGTCACACTCAATGAAGGAGATGTGAAACAGTTTCTTGAACTCTGGCCTGATCACTGTAATCAGTGATGGTTGTGATGAAACTGACGATGATGATCTGGTAGCCATGATTGCTAAAACCTTTAATAGGTTTAAGCATAAATCTAAAAGATTTAATGGCCCAAACAATGCTTCCAGCTCCAACTCTCTGGATAAAGCCAATCTTACCTGCTATAAGTGCGGTAAGAAAGGTCACTTTATGAAGGAATGCAGATCTAGTCAGATGAACAACCAAACTGGTCCCCCTGTCCCTAATTTTAGTAGGCCTGATGATAGCTACAAAGCAAAATACAAAAAGCTTAAGGCCCAGATTTCCCTCTTGTCATTTGAAAGAGAAAATGAAAAGAACAAATGCATTATCAAGTCGTGGGTAATAGCATCTGGAAAGAATTATGATGCTTTTTCTAGAACAATCGATGCCCAGAAAAATGCATGGAAATCTGGAGATCTTGAAATGGCAGCTCTCATACCAGACCTTCATGCATTGCCTCCAGCTCTCAGGGTTGAAACTCCATATGATCAACCTGAGATTGTCAAAACTGAACCCATTGAGACCACCCCCATTGAGGTTAAACCTGGAGCCAATCAGGCTAGAGCTCCAGTTAAAAAACAAGCCTTTAAATCAGAAGTCTAAGGATCACAAGACTCAAAAGACCAAAACACCAGCTGAACCTAGGTCCAAGGTTCAACAGCCTGATGAAAATAATATTTTGTCTAAACTGGAAAGTCAACTCCAACTTTTGTCTAGACAGGTTCAGAGTTGTACTGCCAGGATTAAAAATCTGGAAGGAGGTTCATCACCTCCAGTTGAAAAACAAAATATTAAACTGTAACAATTGTCATTTTTGGCCCACTAATTGTTGGAAATAATGAAAACCAACTTTTTGAATTTATATTGCAGATATGATTTTGTTCACATTCTGTTCATATTATTGAGCCAAATGAAATATGAGGTTGGATTCCATGTCCTGTGACTGGGCTACTGTGATTAGACATTATTTGGAGGAAACGTATATAAGAAGCTTTAGTATAATGTACAGTTTCAAACAGTGTCGGCGAATAACTAATAATGGTACAGTTTCAAACAGTGTCGGCGAATAACTAATAATGGTACTAGTAGGACAAAAGCCGACACAACCTTTATGAAAAGGTGAACACCCGTGAATTGTTTTGGTTGTTTATTAATAATGGACTCAATCAATTAACTAGAAATAATGTACGGTTAAAAATAAATGCTAATAAAATAATTAGGCATTATAGGTATGTAAATTAAGGGGATATATGATACTACTAATTATCCTAAACTAAACTAAATATCCTAAATATTTATCTGTCGACATGTCTATCTTACTGTAAAGTAAATTTACTTTGTTGACAAATGAGTAAGCCACCTATAATAAACATACATGCATACACTATCTATCTAATATATCCTAATTAATTGAAAGAGCAACATGGTTGAATAGACACAAAGTAATCCTAAATAACTAAAACTAATAAACAAAGCCATCTATGATTTCTATCGACAAGAAAATATTCCAGCTGCCAATTCCATACTTTATTATACTATAAAGTAAGTTCATGACACACTCTTGTTGACTAAAAGGGACTACAAACAACTTACATGATTCATGCATGCATTATATATCTAAAGTATATCTATACTATCTTTCTTAGATTTATTATTCTCTTCCTTATCCTCTGCACCAAAACTCACGTATAAAAACACACTACATAAAACACACCCATACATATAGATATAGAAATAGATGGTTCGATGATGATGAAGATGTAAAGAAACGATGGATGGTCTTGATACATACAAACACACGCCCACGTACCACCACCCCATGACCTTGATCTCTATTTCACCCGCACCATTTTCGTCGGAAGAAAACCCGGCCATCACCATTTATATATATATATATATATATATATGCACGTAAGGATATATTATGTATATATATATACTACAACTGCTGCTATATATATATATATATATATATATATATATATATATATATATATATATATATATATATATATATATATATATATATATATATATATATATATATATATATATATATATATATATATATATATATATATATATATATATATATATATATATATATATATATATATATATATATATATATATATATATATATATATATATATATATATATATATATATATATATATATATATATATATATATATATATATATATATATATATATATATATATATATATATATATATATATATATATATATATATATATATATATATATATATATATATATATATATATATATATATATATATATATATATATATATATATATATATATATATATATATATATATATATATATATATATATATATATATATATATATATATATATATATATATATATATATATATATATATATATATATATATATATATATATATATATATATATATATATATATATATATATATATATATATATATATATATATATATATATATATATATATATATATATATATATATATATATATATATATATATATATATATATATATATATATATATATATATATATATATATATATATATATATATATATATATATATATATATATATATATATATATATATATATATATATATATATATATATATATATATATATATATATATATATATATATATATATATATATATATATATATATATATATATATATATATATATATATATATATATATATATATATATATATATATATATATATATATATATATATATATATATATATATATATATATATATATATATATATATATATATATATATATATATATATATATATATATATATATATATATATATATATATATATATATATATATATATATATATATATATATATATATATATATATATATATATATATATATATATATATATATATATATATATATATATATATATATATATATATATATATATATATATATATATATATATATATATATATATATATATATATATATATATATATATATATATATATATATATATATATATATATATATATATATATATATATATATATATATATATATATATATATATATATATATATATATATATATATATATATATATATATATATATATATATATATATATATATATATATATATATATATATATATATATATATATATATATATATATATATATATATATATATATATATATATATATATATATATATATATATATATATATATATATATATATATATATATATATATATATATATATATATATATATATATATATATATATATATATATATATATATATATATATATATATATATATATATATATATATATATATATATATATATATATATATATATATATATATATATATATATATATATATATATATATATATATATATATATATATATATATATATATATATATATATATATATATATATATATATATATATATATATATATATATATATATATATATATATATATATATATATATATATATATATATATATATATATATATATATATATATATATATATATATATATATATATATATATATATATATATATATATATATACTTGTCCCTACGAACTCACCAACTTTATGTTGACGCTCTTTAGTACACTTTTTAGGTAATCAAGTTAATCAGAGACAAAATGGATGATTGCATGCTTACTTGCTAGGATTGGACTAGCTTTGGACTTTCTGGATCCATGATCCTTACTTCCCTTTTATGGGTTACTTTTAGGATCAACTACTATCAATTAAATTGCCTTTTATTATTGATTGAACATGTATTTCAATGAATGTTGATGATTGTATACGTTTGTACAAGTTTAAGGATTGTTTCAATCCTATGTTTTCATATAGTTGACTCTACATAATTCCCATGTCGTGCTGTGCTTTTCTAAGTGATACCCCATGATTCCGCCATGTTGGGGTGTTACAGAATGGTATCAGAGCCGTGGTTGTAGAGAATTAGGTGGATTGACCTAGTCTATAGCCATTGCACCCACATTTTATATTAGCATGCATGATAGGAAATTTTGTGTGCAACGTGAACTGTATGATGCATGAAAATTGTTTAAACGGAGTTCGTAGGGTACTTATGATTTGATGACTTGATTGTTATGTGACAACTTGATGGACGTATATGATAGTGTCGGGATACACCGTGAATTGTGGAATTATTGTGATAAACGTCGATGTGTGTGGAATCTTGGATGCATTTATTATTTGTCCCCCAGCAAAATGAAATGATGACATTAATGGAGTATAACATTCGATAACCCTAGAGGCGCCTGATCAACAAATCTATGGTTATCCTATGTTATATAAAGTTAATGATCTCATGGATTGCGCCTCGTGGATAAAGTATAGTAGCTAACCCGGTATGTTTAATAAGTGTTGGTTAGGTGGAGGGTTAGCCGATGGTACACCCTGTATACAAACACTTTTAATGTGTCGAATGTTGAAGTTAAAATTCGGACTATGCTTTACCCACCTTGTTATGACTTGACCCTTTTATTTATATAGTGTTGAATGTTTTCGTGATTGTATTGTTGATTGTAAATTGTACGATTGCTGAAGCCTTAGATTATTGCCATGATAATATCCCTGTAGAGATAACCATATTCATGCAATGATTTAAAAGGACTTGATGTGAAAATTGTATGTTACTTGAAGGTCAATTTTGATATTCGGGTGTGAATTGTGAGACTTAACTTGTTAATCTAACACGTGTGTTCAGGAAAGATGGTTAGACCAAGGATTTATTATGAACTATAGACTTAGTTCAAACTTATAGTTATGATTAACTGATAGAATAAGACAAGAATTTTTGGAAACTAGGATATTTAAATGAGTAAAATACTATGAAATGGGTATGTGATCTAGTGCGTTGGGTGAAATTTTATGAACATAAGAACGGATTGTTGGAAATACTATTAATATGAATATTGAGATTAAGTTAGTAATAATTGGTTTGTGTTCAAGGAGATGGCTAGAACAAGGACAAACATAATGGTCATGAGAAGTTAAGTAATTAAAGGATTATATGAGTTCTTCTGTATAGATGATATCAGTAGAGTAAAGTCCCTCAGATTTCATTGTTAGTAGACTTTATACTTTGGAGTAAAATATATTATTTCACTACGATGTCTGCTTATATAACGTAAGCAATGATGTCAGAAAACAATAATTTTCAAAATGGCCGACAAGGAATAACTCCTCGCCAATAAAGCCAATAATGTAGCGTTATTATATCTATATCTAGAATTGAATGAAATAAAGTTGAATAACTTTATCAGAATAATTTAACGAGACCAATAATAGGGTACTGATTATGAACAAGAGTAGAGCGGGTAATTGGAATGCGATAACTTTGGTATGAATATATATTGCACAATCTATATATATAACTCGCAATAGTAATTGGAGGCAATAAAGAAATAAAAATAAAAATGGTGAAATCGGCCGTCCCCGGGATCGAACCTGGGTCTAGGCCACACCCTTTCGCGCATTTAGCCAACCGCGCTAAATGCCTAGTGTTGTGAAAGTTCTCTTATGATTAAATATAAGTATATGTACAACAAATTCCTTAATTCACGCATATATTGTAAGTTCATATGAATTTTCTTTCCTAAACAAAATTTCTCGAGGAAGGGAAAACAAATGAGAAGATTTAACTACAAGCTGTTTAAGTAATTAAACTTGGAGAAGTTGAACGGAAGAGATGTAGGAGTGTTCTCTAAGATAGAGAATATTGAAGCAGTCATTTCCACTAATGAGCATGAAGTCGATTATCAAGTTAAAAATGTTGCTAGAACTTTTAACTGGGGAATAGTTTGAGTAAGAGTCGTAATAGAATCGTAGTGCATATGGAAAAGAAATGAGTAGAAGCCTCTATAATCTCGCGTAAACGGAAGAACTTCTCATCCCCATCCTTTGAAGTGTAGAAGATCCCAGCAGGCCTACCCTTCCTTCCACAAACACTATGCCCTTTGGAAGCTGAAGATTTAACAAGGCATCATCGTCAGCTGGTGGAAGCATATCGGGAGCGGATGATGAGGCGCCAACAGTTCTTAGTCTTTTCATGGGTCTTTGAGAAAGTAGAGGAGTGCTACTTTCGTCGCCTCTAAGAGTAGTGTCTTCTTCTCCCATAGTTTCCTGTAGATACTTCCTTAGACTTACTTCACCTTTAGCCATTTTGGCATACCACTCAGCTTCTCTTTTACTAGCAAGTTCTAATATGTTGACATGTTGACTTGCTGGTGTTTGCATCTCAAAACCTGTTTCTCCTGCTTCTGCAAGCAGTAGTTCCTTAGCTAACTTCAGAGAAGCCTCTTCCTCTATCGCTTGTATTTTCTGACGTTCTATAATCTCTTTGAGGATCACGTCTTGAGAACTACTTCGGAGTATTTCAAAATTTTCATGAAATATAACAGGAGAAGGTGATGACATAGGTCTCTTTCCCTTGAAAACAGTTGGGTCAACTGTTGCTTCAACTTCTTCAGATTGTGAGAAATCAGCAAGTTGATACAACAACCCTTTAATTTCTCTAATTTCTGCTTCAAGTTTTGTTTGTTTATCGATAGATTTTCTTCAAGTTTTGTTTGTTTATCGATAGATTTTCTCAATAGTGCTCTATCAGCTGCTAGGAGAAAAGGAGTGCTATAGTGTATTTGGTCAATTTGGGAAGTAAGAGACTTAAACGAGGTGGTTTGTTCAGTAGCAAGTGATACTATAGTACTGTTAAGTTGTTCAATTTGCGTTGACAAAAGCTCGATTGAATGTTCAAGTGCAATAAATGTGTGAGTGGCCATGGCTTAGTTGAGAAAGAACGATGGTTGATTTGGATGTGTGGAAATATAGTTTCACACAAAGGAAAATGTAAAAGAGAGAAGGAAATTTCAGAATGCCTATTATCTTTAAAAGTGCCTTTCTTATATAGAGGATGAAAAGGGAAATGTAACCTGAAAGAACGGACAGGTGTCCATAAACTACAGAAATTTTAATCATTGCTACGGTAATTAGTAATTACCGAATTATTTTTTTTCTAAAGATAAAATTTCTAAACTTTATCATCCCTTTAACCAAGGTTGAAAGGAGCTGAACAGTTTACTCAAAAGCGTATGCTATGTCGAGAAAATCCTCAACTAAATTAATAGCTTAATGAATAGACCGTCTTCCACACATCACTATTTTTCTTCACTGCTTCTTTTTCGAGAACCATATCAATTGCTAATTCATCTTTTTGAACCCTAGATGAATTTTTGATCCAAACTATTGTTTCAGGAGTGATCTATGTAATATTTGTTTCTTTGACCTGTGGATCGCCTTTAATAATTGAATTTAAGAAAATGAGACAAATGTTATCAACAAAAATATGTCGACTTTTCCAACTGGATAACAGTAGTGTCTTGGTAAAAGAACTTCAAATTTGAAAATAAGAATTATTTGAAAGGCTAAAATTATGATGGGCGATCAACGATTAAAATACACAAATGAATTTGGTATAAAAAAAAAAAAAAAAAAAAAAAAAAAAAAAAAAAAAAAAAAAAAAAAAAAAAAAAAAAAAAAAAAAAAAAAAAAAAAAAAAAAAAAAAAAAAAAAAAAAAAAAAAAAAAAAAAAAAAAAAAAAAAAAAAAAAAAAAAAAAAAAAAAAAAAAAAAAAAAAAAAAAAAAAAAAAAAAAAAAAAAAAAAAAAAAAAAAAAAAAAAAAAAAAAAAAAAAAAAAAAAAAAAAAAAAAAAAAAAAAAAAAAAAAAAAAAAAAAAAAAAAAAAA
This sequence comes from Erigeron breviscapus, assembly GCA_034093135.1. Classification (NCBI taxonomy): domain Eukaryota; kingdom Viridiplantae; phylum Streptophyta; class Magnoliopsida; order Asterales; family Asteraceae; genus Erigeron; species Erigeron breviscapus. The sequence goes on along the minus strand of CM067168.1, from coordinate 163,109,604 downwards.
AAAAAAAAAAAAAAAAAAAAAAAAAAAAAAAAAAAAAAAAAAAAAAAAAAAAAAAAAAAAAAAAAAAAAAAAAAAAAAAAAAAAAAAAAAAAAAAAAAAAAAAAAAAAAAAAAAAAAAAAAAAAAAAAAAAAAAAAAAAAAAAAAAAAAAAAAAAAAAAAAAAAAAAAAAAAAAAAAAAAAAAAAAAAAAAAAAAAAAAAAAAAAAAAAAAAAAAAAAAAAAAAAAAAAAAAAAAAAAAAAAAAAAAAAAAAAAAAAAAAAAAAAAAAAAAAAAAAAAAAAAAAAAAAAAAAAAAAAAAAAAAAAAAAAAAAAAAAAAAAAAAAAAAAAAAAAAAAAAAAAAAAAAAAAAAAAAAAAAAAAAAAAAAAAAAAAAAAAAAAAAAAAAAAAAAAAAAAAAAAAAAAAAAAAAAAAAAAAAAAAAAAAAAAAAAAAAAAAAAAAAAAAAAAAAAAAAAAAAAAAAAAAAAAAAAAAAAAAAAAAAAAAAAAAAAAAAAAAAAAAAAAAAAAAAAAAAAAAAAAAAAAAAAAAAAAAAAAAAAAAAAAAAAAAAAAAAAAAAAAAAAAAAAAAAAAAAAAAAAAAAAAAAAAAAAAAAAAAAAAAAAAAAAAAAAAAAAAAAAAAAAAAAAAAAAAAAAAAAAAAAAAAAAAAAAAAAAAAAAAAAAAAAAAAAAAAAAAAAAAAAAAAAAAAAAAAAAAAAAAAAAAAAAAAAAAAAAAAAAAAAAAAAAAAAAAAAAAAAAAAAAAAAAAAAAAAAAAAAAAAAAAAAAAAAAAAAAAAAAAAAAAAAAAAAAAAAAAAAAAAAAAAAAAAAAAAAAAAAAAAAAAAAAAAAAAAAAAAAAAAAAAAAAAAAAAAAAAAAAAAAAAAAAAAAAAAAAAAAAAAAAAAAAAAAAAAAAAAAAAAAAAAAAAAAAAAAAAAAAAAAAAAAAAAAAAAAAAAAAAAAAAAAAAAAAAAAAAAAAAAAAAAAAAAAAAAAAAAAAAAAAAAAAAAAAAAAAAAAAAAAAAAAAAAAAAAAAAAAAAAAAAAAAAAAAAAAAAAAAAAAAAAAAAAAAAAAAAAAAAAAAAAAAAAAAAAAAAAAAAAAAAAAAAAAAAAAAAAAAAAAAAAAAAAAAAAAAAAAAAAAAAAAAAAAAAAAAAAAAAAAAAAAAAAAAAAAAAAAAAAAAAAAAAAAAAAAAAAAAAAAAAAAAAAAAAAAAAAAAAAAAAAAAAAAAAAAAAAAAAAAAAAAAAAAAAAAAAAAAAAAAAAAAAAAAAAAAAAAAAAAAAAAAAAAAAAAAAAAAAAAAAAAAAAAAAAAAAAAAAAAAAAAAAAAAAAAAAAAAAAAAAAAAAAAAAAAAAAAAAAAAAAAAAAAAAAAAAAAAAAAAAAAAAAAAAAAAAAAAAAAAAAAAAAAAAAAAAAAAAAAAAAAAAAAAAAAAAAAAAAAAAAAAAAAAAAAAAAAAAAAAAAAAAAAAAAAAAAAAAAAAAAAAAAAAAAAAAAAAAAAAAAAAAAAAAAAAAAAAAAAAAAAAAAAAAAAAAAAAAAAAAAAAAAAAAAAAAAAAAAAAAAAAAAAAAAAAAAAAAAAAAAAAAAAAAAAAAAAAAAAAAAAAAAAAAAAAAAAAAAAAAAAAAAAAAAAAAAAAAAAAAAAAAAAAAAAAAAAAAAAAAAAAAAAAAAAAAAAAAAAAAAAAATGTAACAATTGTCATTTTTGGCCCACTAATTGTTGGAAATAATGAAAACCAACTTTTTGAATTTATATTGCAGATATGATTTTGTTCACATTCTGTTCATATTATTGAGCCAAATGAAATATGAGGTTGGATTCCATGTCCTGTGACTGGGCTACTGTGATTAGACATTATTTGGAGGAAACGTATATAAGAAGCTTTAGTATAATGTACAGTTTCAAACAGTGTCGGCGAATAACTAATAATGGTACTAGTAGGACAAAAGCCGACACAACCTTTATGAAAAGGTGAACACCCGTGAATTGTTTTGGTTGTTTATTAATAATGGACTCAATCAATTAACTAGAAATAATGTACGGTTAAAAATAAATGCTAATAAAATAATTAGGCATTATAGGTATGTAAATTAAGGGGATATATGATACTACTAATTATCCTAAACTAAACTAAATATCCTAAATATTTATCTGTCGACATATCTATCTTACTGTAAAGTAAATTTACTTTGTTGACAAATGAGTAAGCCACCTATAATAAACATACATGCATACACTATCTATCTAATATATCCTAATTAATTGAAAGAGCAACATGGTTGAATAGACACAAAGTAATCCTAAATAACTAAAACTAATAAACAAAGCCATCTATGATTTCTATCGACAAGAAAATATTCCAGCTGCCAATTCCATACTTTATTATACTATAAAGTAAGTTCATGACACACTCTTGTTGACTAAAAGGGACTACAAACAACTTACATGATTCATGCATGCATTATATATCTAAAGTATATCTATACTATCTTTCTTAGATTTATTATTCTCTTCCTTATCCTCTGCACCAAAACTCACGTATAAAAACACACTACATAAAACACACCCATACATATAGATATAGAAATAGATGGTTCGATGATGATGAAGATGTAAAGAAACGATGGATGGTCTTGATACATACAAACACACGCCCACGTACCACCACCCCATGACCTTGATCTCTATTTCACCCGCACCATTTTCGTCGGAAGAAAACCCGGCCATCACCATTTATATATATATATATATATATACATACACGTAAGGATATATTATGTATATATATATACTACAACTGCTGCTATATATATATATATATATATATATATATATATATATATATATATATATATATATATATATATATATATATATATATATATATATATATATATATATATATATATATATATATATATATATATATATATATATATATATATATATATATATATATATATATATATATATATATATATATATATATATATATATATATATATATATATATATATATATATATATATATATATATATATATATATATATATATATATATATATATATATATATATATATATATATATATATATATATATATATATATATATATATATATATATATATATATATATATATATATATATATATATATATATATATATATATAACTAGCCGTTAATTATTTAGTTGAATATATATATATATATATAATATATATAAATATATGAGATGTGGAATATATATATATGTTTTATATATATAAAATTTTCGAAAATTTTATATATATATATAGCTGTTACTAATTGAGAACCATCGACTTATTACAAGAACATGGAGGTTTAGAGCAAAGAAACAGCCCTTTTGCAACCCTTGAAAACGAGACCAAGCAAACTGGTTTTCCACTATTCAAGTCCATTCTAAGATCTTTTTGAGTTGTTATCGGGCTCATTATGAAGTCCGTGGAGGTATATTTTGATCCATCCATTTAATATCAAATTCATATTAAAAACACATCGATCATCACTATGGATAACGAAATTAAACTCAATGTTAAATTAACTAAACGCTTAACTAGTATGTCCAAATGAACTCACTCGTGTAGGATTAAGAAAATAGAGGTAAGGCTAGTCATATTATATCTAAGTCTTGCCATGCACACGTGGAAAGCATGAAAAATACCAAGTTCAAATTTATATAGTATAACACTTATTAAATTATTATTATGAGCTAGACTATGTCAAATCTTTCATGGTGACAACATTATGAAGTTAATCCCGCTGTACAAGTCAAGTGTAGCATGAATCAAATTAAGGACATTTGTGATCGGACAAGTAAGCGTCGACTAACTTATTAATTATCAAGTGAAAACAAGATTTGTCAAATGGAGTTTGGGCCAAGTTATAGTTCATACTTTTGAGTTTAACCACTTAAATAAGTCAGACAAGTCTAAATAGAATTGCAAGTTGAAATCTAGCCGTTAACGCCATTAGATTTTATAACAATTTTGGTCCTAAACCGTTAAGTTATCTTACAGTTCTAGTCCTTTGGCCGTCAGTTTCTTACTGGACTAATGACTCTATTAAGATAACTATAAAAATGGGTTAACTATAACTATAATAAACCTGGAATATAATCATAAAAGTGTTGGATTAATTTATAAGGTTTTCTAAATTATTTTATTTAATTATTTAAATAAAATAGAACGATATTAACGATCATAAACTATGAAGAAGACGTCTTATAATTATCCAAGTAAAACCCTAGTGTAATTATTTATTAATTATACTTTATATGATTTAGGTTAACGTATCACGAGGATTATCTACTGCACTTAATCACTACTGCAACTAAGGTGAGTTTCGTAAACCCTCCCTACTCAATTGAGATTCGGGCTGAAAAGTGTACATGTTTGTTTAACTGTTGATTGTTGATTTGATTGATTGTATGATTGAATTGTTGATGTGGACATGTTAGCGCATTATTCATTATATAAGTCGCACCGTTAGCGCATTATTCATTATATAAGTCGCACCGTTAGCGCATTATTCATTATATAAGTCGCACCGTTAGCGCATTATTCATTATATAAGTCGCACCGTTAGCGCATTATTCATTATATAAGTCGCACCGTTAGCGCATTATTCATTATATAAGTCGCACCGTTAGCGCATTATTCATTATATAAGTCGCACCGTTAGCGCATTATTCATTATATAAGTCGCACCGTTAGCGCATTATTCATTATATAAGTCGCACCGTTAGCGCATTATTCATTATATAAGTCGCACCGTTAGCGCATTATTCATTATATAAGTCGCACCGTTAGCGCATTATTCATTATATAAGTCGCACCGTTAGCGCATTATTCATTATATAAGTCGCACCGTTAGCGCATTATTCATTATATAAGTCGCACCGTTAGCGCATTATTCATTATATAAGTCGCACCGTTAGCGCATTATTCATTATATAAGTCGCACCGTTAGCGCATTATTCATTATATAAGTCGCACCGTTAGCGCATTATTCATTATATAAGTCGCACCGTTAGCGCATTATTCATTATATAAGTCGCACCGTTAGCGCATTATTCATTATATAAGTCGCACCGTTAGCGCATTATTCATTATATAAGTCGCACCGTTAGCGCATTATTCATTATATAAGTCGCACCGTTAGCGCATTATTCATTATATAAGTCGCACCGTTAGCGCATTATTCATTATATAAGTCGCACCGTTAGCGCATTATTCATTATATAAGTCGCACCGTTAGCGCATTATTCATTATATAAGTCGCACCGTTAGCGCATTATTCATTATATAAGTCGCACCGTTAGCGCATTATTCATTATATAAGTCGCACCGTTAGCGCATTATTCATTATATAAGTCGCACCGTTAGCGCATTATTCATTATATAAGTCGCACCGTTAGCGCATTATTCATTATATAAGTCGCACCGTTAGCGCATTATTCATTATATAAGTCGCACCGTTAGCGCATTATTCATTATATAAGTCGCACCGTTAGCGCATTATTCATTATATAAGTCGCACCGTTAGCGCATTATTCATTATATAAGTCGCACCGTTAGCGCATTATTCATTATATAAGTCGCACCGTTAGCGCATTATTCATTATATAAGTCGCACCGTTAGCGCATTATTCATTATATAAGTCGCACCGTTAGCGCATTATTCATTATATAAGTCGCACCGTTAGCGCATTATTCATTATATAAGTCGCACCGTTAGCGCATTATTCATTATATAAGTCGCACCGTTAGCGCATTATTCATTATATAAGTCGCACCGTTAGCGCATTATTCATTATATAAGTCGCACCGTTAGCGCATTATTCATTATATAAGTCGCACCGTTAGCGCATTATTCATTATATAAGTCGCACCGTTAGCGCATTATTCATTATATAAGTCGCACCGTTAGCGCATTATTCATTATATAAGTCGCACCGTTAGCGCATTATTCATTATATAAGTCGCACCGTTAGCGCATTATTCATTATATAAGTCGCACCGTTAGCGCATTATTCATTATATAAGTCGCACCGTTAGCGCATTATTCATTATATAAGTCGCACCGTTAGCGCATTATTCATTATATAAGTCGCACCGTTAGCGCATTATTCATTATATAAGTCGCACCGTTAGCGCATTATTCATTATATAAGTCGCACCGTTAGCGCATTATTCATTATATAAGTCGCACCGTTAGCGCATTATTCATTATATAAGTCGCACCGTTAGCGCATTATTCATTATATAAGTCGCACCGTTAGCGCATTATTCATTATATAAGTCGCACCGTTAGCGCATTATTCATTATATAAGTCGCACCGTTAGCGCATTATTCATTATATAAGTCGCACCGTTAGCGCATTATTCATTATATAAGTCGCACCGTTAGCGCATTATTCATTATATAAGTCGCACCGTTAGCGCATTATTCATTATATAAGTCGCACCGTTAGCGCATTATTCATTATATAAGTCGCACCGTTAGCGCATTATTCATTATATAAGTCGCACCGTTAGCGCATTATTCATTATATAAGTCGCACCGTTAGCGCATTATTCATTATATAAGTCGCACCGTTAGCGCATTATTCATTATATAAGTCGCACCGTTAGCGCATTATTCATTATATAAGTCGCACCGTTAGCGCATTATTCATTATATAAGTCGCACCGTTAGCGCATTATTCATTATATAAGTCGCACCGTTAGCGCATTATTCATTATATAAGTCGCACCGTTAGCGCATTATTCATTATATAAGTCGCACCGTTAGCGCATTATTCATTATATAAGTCGCACCGTTAGCGCATTATTCATTATATAAGTCGCACCGTTAGCGCATTATTCATTATATAAGTCGCACCGTTAGCGCATTATTCATTATATAAGTCGCACCGTTAGCGCATTATTCATTATATAAGTCGCACCGTTAGCGCATTATTCATTATATAAGTCGCACCGTTAGCGCATTATTCATTATATAAGTCGCACCGTTAGCGCATTATTCATTATATAAGTCGCACCGTTAGCGCATTATTCATTATATAAGTCGCACCGTTAGCGCATTATTCATTATATAAGTCGCACCGTTAGCGCATTATTCATTATATAAGTCGCACCGTTAGCGCATTATTCATTATATAAGTCGCACCGTTAGCGCATTATTCATTATATAAGTCGCACCGTTAGCGCATTATTCATTATATAAGTCGCACCGTTAGCGCATTATTCATTATATAAGTCGCACCGTTAGCGCATTATTCATTATATAAGTCGCACCGTTAGCGCATTATTCATTATATAAGTCGCACCGTTAGCGCATTATTCATTATATAAGTCGCACCGTTAGCGCATTATTCATTATATAAGTCGCACCGTTAGCGCATTATTCATTATATAAGTCGCACCGTTAGCGCATTATTCATTATATAAGTCGCACCGTTAGCGCATTATTCATTATATAAGTCGCACCGTTAGCGCATTATTCATTATATAAGTCGCACCGTTAGCGCATTATTCATTATATAAGTCGCACCGTTAGCGCATTATTCATTATATAAGTCGCACCGTTAGCGCATTATTCATTATATAAGTCGCACCGTTAGCGCATTATTCATTATATAAGTCGCACCGTTAGCGCATTATTCATTATATAAGTCGCACCGTTAGCGCATTATTCATTATATAAGTCGCACCGTTAGCGCATTATTCATTATATAAGTCGCACCGTTAGCGCATTATTCATTATATAAGTCGCACCGTTAGCGCATTATTCCGATTGGGGTGTTACAGTTGAGTTGTGTTGAGGGGGTGTGAAAGCATACATCGCTAACATACAAGGGGGATCCTGTCTATAAGTAATATCAATGGCCTTACATAACGAAATGTTTTTTGAAATGGTCATATTTGGACTGCGTTTTGTCAAATAAGTTTCGAGCCAAAAAAAAAAAAAAAAAAAAAAAAAAAAAAAAAAAAAAAAAAAAAAAAAAAAAAAAAAAAAAAAAAAAAAAAAAAAAAAAAAAAAAAAAAAAAAAAAAAAAAAAAAAAAAAAAAAAAAAAAAAAAAAAAAAAAAAAAAAAAAAAAAAAAAAAAAAAAAAAAAAAAAAAAAAAAAAAAAAAAAAAAAAAAAAAAAAAAAAAAAAAAAAAAAAAAAAAAAAAAAAAAAAAAAAAAAAAAAAAAAAAAAAAAAAAAAAAAAAAAAAAAAAAAAAAAAAAAAAAAAAAAAAAAAAAAAAAAAAAAAAAAAAAAAAAAAAAAAAAAAAAAAAAAAAAAAAAAAAAAAAAAAAAAAAAAAAAAAAAAAAAAAAAAAAAAAAAAAAAAAAAAAAAAAAAAAAAAAAAAAAAAAAAAAAAAAAAAAAAAAAAAAAAAAAAAAAAAAAAAAAAAAAAAAAAAAAAAAAAAAAAAAAAAAAAAAAAAAAAAAAAAAAAAAAAAAAAAAAAAAAAAAAAAAAAAAAAAAAAAAAAAAAAAAAAAAAAAAAAAAAAAAAAAAAAAAAAAAAAAAAAAAAAAAAAAAAAAAAAAAAAAAAAAAAAAAAAAAAAAAAAAAAAAAAAAAAAAAAAAAAAAAAAAAAAAAAAAAAAAAAAAAAAAAAAAAAAAAAAAAAAAAAAAAAAAAAAAAAAAAAAAAAAAAAAAAAAAAAAAAAAAAAAAAAAAAAAAAAAAAAAAAAAAAAAAAAAAAAAAAAAAAAAAAAAAAAAAAAAAAAAAAAAAAAAAAAAAAAAAAAAAAAAAAAAAAAAAAAAAAAAAAAAAAAAAAAAAAAAAAAAAAAAAAAAAAAAAAAAAAAAAAAAAAAAAAAAAAAAAAAAAAAAAAAAAAAAAAAAAAAAAAAAAAAAAAAAAAAAAAAAAAAAAAAAAAAAAAAAAAAAAAAAAAAAAAAAAAAAAAAAAAAAAAAAAAAAAAAAAAAAAAAAAAAAAAAAAAAAAAAAAAAAAAAAAAAAAAAAAAAAAAAAAAAAAAAAAAAAAAAAAAAAAAAAAAAAAAAAAAAAAAAAAAAAAAAAAAAAAAAAAAAAAAAAAAAAAAAAAAAAAAAAAAAAAAAAAAAAAAAAAAAAAAAAAAAAAAAAAAAAAAAAAAAAAAAAAAAAAAAAAAAAAAAAAAAAAAAAAAAAAAAAAAAAAAAAAAAAAAAAAAAAAAAAAAAAAAAAAAAAAAAAAAAAAAAAAAAAAAAAAAAAAAAAAAAAAAAAAAAAAAAAAAAAAAAAAAAAAAAAAAAAAAAAAAAAAAAAAAAAAAAAAAAAAAAAAAAAAAAAAAAAAAAAAAAAAAAAAAAAAAAAAAAAAAAAAAAAAAAAAAAAAAAAAAAAAAAAAAAAAAAAAAAAAAAAAAAAAAAAAAAAAAAAAAAAAAAAAAAAAAAAAAAAAAAAAAAAAAAAAAAAAAAAAAAAAAAAAAAAAAAAAAAAAAAAAAAAAAAAAAAAAAAAAAAAAAAAAAAAAAAAAAAAAAAAAAAAAAAAAAAAAAAAAAAAAAAAAAAAAAAAAAAAAAAAAAAAAAAAAAAAAAAAAAAAAAAAAAAAAAAAAAAAAAAAAAAAAAAAAAAAAAAAAAAAAAAAAAAAAAAAAAAAAAAAAAAAAAAAAAAAAAAAAAAAAAAAAAAAAAAAAAAAAAAAAAAAAAAAAAAAAAAAAAAAAAAAAAAAAAAAAAAAAAAAAAAAAAAAAAAAAAAAAAAAAAAAAAAAAAAAAAAAAAAAAAAAAAAACTGTGACTGGTGAGTGGAATACGGAACCACGTAATGTTGAATTCTGGAATGATATGTGTATGGATTATTTGGGGTTTTTTCCTACTGATGAAGAGCATGAAGATAATTTGAGCAACGGTAAAATCAAATTGGTGATGTTAGCACGCTTAGCCGATGATTTTGATGAAAATGACGATCAATTCTGCCTTCAAAATGCTAGAATGATTATTCTAGCCCTATGTGGTTCGGAGCTCTTTCATGATTCAAACACCTATGATATAAGTTTGAATTATTTACAGTACATAGAAGACCTGAGCTATGAAGGTCGAAAGAGTTGGGGTTCTGCAACTCTTGCTTGTTTGTACAGGAATCTTTCTAAGGCTACAGTGCCAGATAGAATGGGCATTGATGGGCCGTTGTTGTTGTTGCAGTATTGGGCGTGGGAAAGAATGTCAGGGATTGCCCCACGCGTCACCCCTTATAAAGATAAGCCGGAATATAATTATAGCGAGTGTTTAGCGAATAGATGGCATGGAAAGTTCTCCCATGTTCATACACCTGCTCATGTACTAAGTGCATACCGGTCATTTTTTAACACGTTAACAAATAATCAGGTAATATTTATTAATTTCTATGTTTTATATGTTTTTAAGTTATTTTAAATTTACAATTTGTCTATATTTTACAATACAGTTTTCGTGGACCCCGTATACCACCTTCCTCCACTTACTACCTCGAGATTGTACGGATGGTCAACACATATGGCCATACATTGGGGCGTTGATACATTGGGAGGAGGTGGAACCTCATCTAGCACAGAGAGTTGCTAGACAGTTTGGAATGATACAAACCATTCCAAATGAAGTTGGTTTGTTGGAACCAAGACAGTGGCATGACCTTCGTAGACTCCTTAAGGGGAGAAGACCTGTGGTTGACTGGGGTGTAAGAAACAGTAAATATGTCGACGAATGGGACAACCGACATCAACGGCTCCACCTAGGAGATGAGGGGTCCACCACTGGGGTGGGCTATATGCGGTGGTATCAGGACCGTACCGTGTTGCTCATCGGTAAACCAGGTCAGCCCCAACGTGAAGGCGAATACCCTGCCTGGGGGGTTAATCAACAGTTGTATGTAAGTATTTTTTCAAAAAAATAAAAGTTGCTAATAATTTTTTTAAAATTGTTACTATTTTTTTTTTTTTTTTTTTTTTTTTTTTTTTTTTTTTTTTTTTTTTTTTTTTTTTTTTTTTTTTTTTTTTTTTTTTTTTTTTTTTTTTTTTTTTTTTTTTTTTTTTTTTTTTTTTTTTTTTTTTTTTTTTTTTTTTTTTTTTTTTTTTTTTTTTTTTTTTTTTTTTTTTTTTTTTTTTTTTTTTTTTTTTTTTTTTTTTTTTTTTTTTTTTTTTTTTTTTTTTTTTTTTTTTTTTTTTTTTTTTTTTTTTTTTTTTTTTTTTTTTTTTTTTTTTTTTTTTTTTTTTTTTTTTTTTTTTTTTTTTTTTTTTTTTTTTTTTTTTTTTTTTTTTTTTTTTTTTTTTTTTTTTTTTTTTTTTTTTTTTTTTTTTTTTTTTTTTTTTTTTTTTTTTTTTTTTTTTTTTTTTTTTTTTTTTTTTTTTTTTTTTTTTTTTTTTTTTTTTTTTTTTTTTTTTTTTTTTTTTTTTTTTTTTTTTTTTTTTTTTTTTTTTTTTTTTTTTTTTTTTTTTTTTTTTTTTTTTTTTTTTTTTTTTTTTTTTTTTTTTTTTTTTTTTTTTTTTTTTTTTTTTTTTTTTTTTTTTTTTTTTTTTTTTTTTTTTTTTTTTTTTTTTTTTTTTTTTTTTTTTTTTTTTTTTTTTTTTTTTTTTTTTTTTTTTTTTTTTTTTTTTTTTTTTTTTTTTTTTTTTTTTTTTTTTTTTTTTTTTTTTTTTTTTTTTTTTTTTTTTTTTTTTTTTTTTTTTTTTTTTTTTTTTTTTTTTTTTTTTTTTTTTTTTTTGTTTTTTTTTTTTTTTTTTTTTTTTTTTTTTTTTTTTTTTTTTTTTTTTTTTTTTTTTTTTTTATGCGGTGGTATCAGGACCGTACCGTGTTGCTCATCGGTAAACCAGGTCAGCCCCAACGTGAAGGCGAATACCCTGCCTGGGGGGTTAATCAACAGTTGTATGTAAGTATTTTTTCAAAAAAATAAAAGTTGCTAATAATTTTTTTAAAATTGTTACTAATATTTTATGGTGCACAGCAACAGGGATTGTTGGAGGTTGACGACCGAGCTCGTCATTTACAAGAGACCAATCCGGAACACAGCCAGATGTTTGGGGATTTTAGGACAATACCGAGGGAGGTATTTTCATACAGTCGTCAGGATGAACGTATGGATTATAGTTCACAAAATTTCATCTTTCCTGAGTCGCAGAATTTTCAGATGCCTCCCCCCTCCCAAAATTTCCAGGATAATTCATGGACTGCTGCTGGTCCTTCTGGTTTTGGTGGCCAAGCTGTGTTTAGGCCGTCACCAAACTCGGGTTTTCAAAATTACAACCCGAGTAATTCTGGCACCCAACATATCCCTCAGAACCCGGGTTATTTTACTTCGAGTAATTTATTTGACAATCTGTTAAATGTCCCCTCTAATCTTTTTGCACCAGATTACCTGTTTTCTGGTCCACCGGCACGAAACTACTCTCCTTATCCAATGCAACCTTTCGACATTCCAAGTTCTTCTCAATACCCAGTTACAAATCTGGGAAATGACGAAGAACAACAAGAAGAAGAACAAGGAGAAGAAGAAGTGGGTCCGCGAAGAAGTCGCAGAGTTCCTCCTGGACCACCAGGATGTGGAACGGGTGGCCATAGATAGATTCTATTATGTATTATCTTGTATGTTTTGATTATTAAATATATGTTTGTCAATAAAGTAATATTATGTTTTTTTTTAGATAATACATATTATTTTTTTTTTTTTTTTTTTTTTTTTTTTTTTTTTTTTTTTTTTTTTTTTTTTTTTTTTTTTTTTTTTTTTTTTTTTTTTTTTTTTTTTTTTTTTTTTTTTTTTTTTTTTTTTTTTTTTTTTTTTTTTTTTTTTTTTTTTTTTTTTTTTTTTTTTTTTTTTTTTTTTTTTTTTTTTTTTTTTTTTTTTTTTTTTTTTTTTTTTTTTTTTTTTTTTTTTTTTTTTTTTTTTTTTTTTTTTTTTTTTTTTTTTTTTTTTTTTTTTTTTTTTTTTTTTTTTTTTTTTTTTTTTTTTTTTTTTTTTTTTTTTTTTTTTTTTTTTTTTTTTTTTTTTTTTTTTTTTTTTTTTTTTTTTTTTTTTTTTTTTTTTTTTTTTTTTTTTTTTTTTTTTTTTTTTTTTTTTTTTTTTTTTTTTTTTTTTTTTTTTTTTTTTTTTTTTTTTTTTTTTTTTTTTTTTTTTTTTTTTTTTTTTTTTTTTTTTTTTTTTTTTTTTTTTTTTTTTTTTTTTTTTTTTTTTTTTTTTTTTTTTTTTTTTTTTTTTTTTTTTTTTTTTTTTTTTTTTTTTTTTTTTTTTTTTTTTTTTTTTTTTTTTTTTTTTTTTTTTTTTTTTTTTTTTTTTTTTTTTTTTTTTTTTTTTTTTTTTTTTTTTTTTTTTTTTTTTTTTTTTTTTTTTTTTTTTTTTTTTTTTTTTTTTTTTTTTTTTTTTTTTTTTTTTTTTTTTTTTTTTTTTTTTTTTTTTTTTTTTTTTTTTTTTTTTTTTTTTTTTTTTTTTTTTTTTTTTTTTTTTTTTTTTTTTTTTTTTTTTTTTTTTTTTTTTTTTTTTTTTTTTTTTTTTTTTTTTTTTTTTTTTTTTTTTTTTTTTTTTTTTTTTTTTTTTTTTTTTTTTTTTTTTTTTTTTTTTTTTTTTTTTTTTTTTTTTTTTTTTTTTTTTTTTTTTTTTTTTTTTTTTTTTTTTTTTTTTTTTTTTTTTTTTTTTTTTTTTTTTTTTTTTTTTTTTTTTTTTTTTTTTTTTTTTTTTTTTTTTTTTTTTTTTTTTTTTTTTTTTTTTTTTTTTTTTTTTTTTTTTTTTTTTTTTTTTTTTTTTTTTTTTTTTTTTTTTTTTTTTTTTTTTTTTTTTACTTTTTAACGGAAACCGTCTTCAGCTAGCAATTTATAATATGTCGCAAAGTCGATTTTTCTTTCAACCAACTTTAGCAGTTTCTCAAGTTCAGAAGTTATTTCGTCGATACTTGGTAATGTCGTTTCAAGATATTCGCTATGCTGCTCTTCACTTATAATGATTCCGCTGCCCCTTTTCCTTATTTCTTTGATTTTCTTCTTATGTTCGAGCTTTCTTTGTTCCATAAGAAGCTTACAATCATTAATTTTGTGGTAAAGTTCATACCCGTCGTCTATATCCTCTTTACATTGCGCTTTCAATGCATGAAATGTTACCATACGAGGTGATGATGGGTCAGATGACGACGATGAAGAAGCCATTATCTGTTTTAAAAAATTCTAACTGGACTTGTATACAAAAAGAAAAAAAAAAAAAAAAAAAAAAAAAAAAAAAAAAAAAAAAAAAAAAAAAAAAAAAAAAAAAAAAAAAAAAAAAAAAAAAAAAAAAAAAAAAAAAAAAAAAAAAAAAAAAAAAAAAAAAAAAAAAAAAAAAAAAAAAAAAAAAAAAAAAAAAAAAAAAAAAAAAAAAAAAAAAAAAAAAAAAAAAAAAAAAAAAAAAAAAAAAAAAAAAAAAAAAAAAAAAAAAAAAAAAAAAAAAAAAAAAAAAAAAAAAAAAAAAAAAAAAAAAAAAAAAAAAAAAAAAAAAAAAAAAAAAAAAAAAAAAAAAAAAAAAAAAAAAAAAAAAAAAAAAAAAAAAAAAAAAAAAAAAAAAAAAAAAAAAAAAAAAAAAAAAAAAAAAAAAAAAAAAAAAAAAAAAAAAAAAAAAAAAAAAAAAAAAAAAAAAAAAAAAAAAAAAAAAAAAAAAAAAAAAAAAAAAAAAAAAAAAAAAAAAAAAAAAAAAAAAAAAAAAAAAAAAAAAAAAAAAAAAAAAAAAAAAAAAAAAAAAAAAAAAAAAAAAAAAAAAAAAAAAAAAAAAAAAAAAAAAAAAAAAAAAAAAAAAAAAAAAAAAAAAAAAAAAAAAAAAAAAAAAAAAAAAAAAAAAAAAAAAAAAAAAAAAAAAAAAAAAAAAAAAAAAAAAAAAAAAAAAAAAAAAAAAAAAAAAAAAAAAAAAAAAAAAAAAAAAAAAAAAAAAAAAAAAAAAAAAAAAAAAAAAAAAAAAAAAAAAAAAAAAAAAAAAAAAAAAAAAAAAAAAAAAAAAAAAAAAAAAAAAAAAAAAAAAAAAAAAAAAAAAAAAAAAAAAAAAAAAAAAAAAAAAAAAAAAAAAAAAAAAAAAAAAAAAAAAAAAAAAAAAAAAAAAAAAAAAAAAAAAAAAAAAAAAAAAAAAAAAAAAAAAAAAAAAAAAAAAAAAAAAAAAAAAAAAAAAAAAAAAAAAAAAAAAAAAAAAAAAAAAAAAAAAAAAAAAAAAAAAAAAAAAAAAAAAAAAAAAAAAAAAAAAAAAAAAAAAAAAAAAAAAAAAAAAAAAAAAAAAAAAAAAAAAAAAAAAAAAAAAAAAAAAAAAAAAAAAAAAAAAAAAAAAAAAAAAAAAAAAAAAAAAAAAAAAAAAAAAAAAAAAAAAAAAAAAAAAAAAAAAAAAAAAAAAAAAAAAAAAAAAAAAAAAAAAAAAAAAAAAAAAAAAAAAAAAAAAAAAAAAAAAAAAAAAAAAAAAAAAAAAAAAAAAAAAAAAAAAAAAAAAAAAAAAAAAAAAAAAAAAAAAAAAAAAAAAAAAAAAAAAAAAAAAAAAAAAAAAAAAAAAAAAAAAAAAAAAAAAAAAAAAAAAAAAAAAAAAAAAAAAAAAAAAAAAAAAAAAAAAAAAAAAAAAAAAAAAAAAAAAAAAAAAAAAAAAAAAAAAAAAAAAAAAAAAAAAAAAAAAAAAAAAAAAAAAAAAAAAAAAAAAAAAAAAAAAAAAAAAAAAAAAAAAAAAAAAAAAAAAAAAAAAAAAAAAAAAAAAAAAAAAAAAAAAAAAAAAAAAAAAAAAAAAAAAAAAAAAAAAAAAAGGGACGTTGTGTTGTGGTGAGGAGGGGTGTTACAAGTGAAAGCATACATCGCTAACATACAAGGGGGATCCTGGCTATAAGTAATATCAATGGCCTTACATAACACAACGCGTTTTGGGCGCATTGGCTGTGGATGAGAGGAGAACTCCACAATTAAGCGTGCTCGGGCGGCAGCAATGCCAAATGGGTGACCCTTCTGGGAAGTTTGCCCGAGCAACCAGAAACAAAGCCGTGAGTCTGCGGGCAAAGCGGACAATATTGTGTTGTGGTAAGGCGGGGTGTTACAAGTGGTATCAGAGCAACCCTTGGGATTGTCAGGAGTGTATGGCGCACTTGCATAACTCAACGAGGACGTTGAGTTGTGTTGAGGGGTGTGAAAGCATACATCGCTAACATACAAGGGGGATCCTGTCTATAAGTAATATCAATGGCCTTACATAACACAACGCGTTTTGGGCGTATTGGCTGTGGATGAGAGGAGAACTCCACAGTTAAGCGTGCTCGGGCGGCAGCAATGCCAAATGGGTGACCCTTCTGGAAAGTTTGCCCGAGCAACCAGAAACAAAGCCGTGAGTCTGCGGGCAAAGCAGAAAATATTGTGTTGTGGTAAGGCGTGTAACACCCCAACATGGCGGAATCATGGGGTATCACTTAGAAAAGCACAGCATGACATGGGAAATATGTAGAGTCAAACTATATGCATTCAATAGATTGAAACAATCCACAAGCTCATTCAAATACATTACAATAATCAACATTTATCAAAAATACACACTCAATCCATACTTAAAAGAAACTGTTCAAACGATAGTAGTTGATCCTAAGCATAACCCATTAAAGGGAAATAAGGATCACGGATCCAGACAGTCTAATGCAAGTCCAATCCTAGCAATGCATGCATATAATCATCCATTCTGTCTCTGATTAACTTGATTACCTGAAAAGTGTACTAAAGAGCGTCAACATAAAGTTGGTGAGTTCGTAGGGACATATAACAAGGAATAAACGTATCGGGAATACAACCGTTAACGATATATGGGGATTAGAATACCTAATCACATCAAGAAAACCCTAACAGGGTATACGTTAGCACAACATCAACACATATCACGATTCAACACGTTTCAGCACGACTTACATGTCTTCCAAAGGCGTGATCATTACAGCATGACTTACATATATTCCAAATGCATGTACAACAACATGACTTATGTGTCTTTCAACAGCATGTATAACGGCATGACTTACATATATTTCAAAGGCATGTTCATACGTTCCAACGTTTAACA
>CM067168.1:163062647-163087647 GCA_034093135.1 Erigeron breviscapus | reverse complement strand
AGAGAGAGAGAGAGAGAGAGAGAGAGAGAGAGAGAGAGAGAGAGAGAGAGAGAGAGAGAGAGAGAGAGAGAGAGAGAGAGAGAGAGAGAGAGAGAGAGAGAGAGAGAGAGAGAGAGAGAGAGAGAGAGAGAGAGAGAGAGAGAGAGAGAGAGAGAGAGAGATACAAAGAGGAAGAGAGAGAGAGAGAGAGAGAGAGAGAGAGAGAGAGAGAGAGAGAGAGAGAGAGAGAGAGAATAGTAGAGAGAGAGAGAGAGAGATAAAAGTTTAGTGCTAAAAGTATAAAGGCTTAAAGTATTGTGGTAAAAAAAAAATAAAAAGTTTACTATTCTTTACACGTTTTTTCGTATCAAAGTGTAAAGAGTTAAAGTATTGTGGTGAAAATAAAAAAAAATAAAAAGTATAAAAGTTTAGTGTTAAAAGTCTAAAGTTTAAAATTGTGGTGAAAATAAAAAGAATAAAAAGTTTACTATTCTTTACACGTTTTTCCGTACAAAAGTGTAAAGAGTTAAAGTATTGTGGTGAAAATAAAAAATAAATAAAAAGTATAAAAGTTTAGTGCTAAAAGTGTAAAGACTTAAAATATTGTGGTGAAAATAAAAAAGAATAAAAAGTTTACTATTCTTTACAAGTTTTTTCATACGAAAGTGCAAAGAGTTAAAGTATTGTGGTGAAAATAAAAAATAAATAAAAAGTATAAAAGTTTAGTGTTAAAAGTAAAGACTTAAAATGTTGTGGTGAAAATAAAAAAAATAAAAAGTATAAAAGTTTAGTGTTAAAAGTAAAGTTAAAATGTTGTGGTGAAAATAAAAAATAAATAAAAAGTATAAAAGTTTAGTGCTAAAAGTGTAAAGACTTAAAATATTGTGGTGAAAATAAAAAATAAAAAGTTTACTATTCTTTACACGTTTTTTCGTACCAAAGTGTAAAGAGTTAAAGTATTGTGGTGAAAATAAAAAGAATAAAAAGTTTACTATTCTTTACACGTTTTTTCGTACCAAAGTGTAAAGAGTTAAAGTATTGTGGTGAAAATAAAAAATTAATAAAAAGTATAAAAGTTTAGTGTTAAAAGTGTAAAGACTTAAAATATTGTGGTGAAAATAAAAAGAATAAAAAGTTTACTATTCTTTACACGTTTTTCCGTACAAAAGTGTAAAGAGTTAAAGTATTGTGGTGAAAATAAAAAATAAATAAAAAGTATAAAAGTTTAGTGTTAAAAGTAAAGACTTAAAATGTTGTGGTGAAAATAAATAAAAAAAAATAAAAAGTATAAAAGTTTAGTGTTAAAAGTAAGGCTAAAATGTTGTGGTGAAAATAAAAAAATAAATAAAAAGTATAAAAGTTTAGTGTTAAAAGTGTAAAGACTTAAAATATTGTGGTCAAAATAAAAAGAATAGAAAGTTTACTATTCTTTACATGTTTTTTCATACGAAAGTGCAAAGAGTTAAAGTATTGTGGTGAAAATAAAAAGAATAAAAAGTTTACTATTCTTTACACGTTTTTTCATACGAAAGTGTAAAGAGTTAAAGTATTGTGGTCAAAATAAAAAGAATAGAAAGTTTACTATTCTTTACATGTTCTCCCGTATCAAAGTGTAAAGAGTTAAAGTATTGTGGTGAAAATAAAATGAATAAAAAGTTTACTATTCTTTACACGTTTTTTTCATACGAAAGTGCAAAGAGTTAAAGTATTGTGGTGAAAATAAAAAGAATAAAAAGTTTACTATTCTTTACACGTTTTTTTCATACGAAAGTGCAAAGAGTTAAAGTATTGTGGTGAAAATAAAAAATAAAAAGTTTACTATTCTTTACACGTTTTTTCGTACCAAAGTGTAAAGAGTTAAAGTATTGTGGTGAAAATAAAAAGAATAAAAAGTTTACTATTCTTTACACGTTTTTTCGTACCAAAGTGTAAAGAGTTAAAGTATTGTGGTGAAAATAAAAAGAATAAAAAGTTTACTATTCTTTACACGTTTTTTCGTACCAAAGTGTAAAGAGTTAAAGTATTGTGGTGAAAATAAAAAATAAATAAAAAGTATAAAAGTTTAGTGCTAAAAGTATAAAGGCTTAAAGTATTGTGGTGAAAATAAAAAGAATAAAAAGTTTACTATTCTTTACACGTTTTTTCGTACAAAAGTGTAAAGAGTTAAAGTATTGTGGTGAAAATAAAAAGAATAAAAAGTTTACTATTCTTTACACGTTTTTTCATACGAAAGTGTAAAGAGTTAAAGTATTGTGGTGAAAATAAAATGAATAAAAAGTTTGTGTGAATGTGAAAGTAGTTCGCATAAAAGTTTAGTGTTAAAACTACAAGATATTAAAATGTTGTGGTGAAAATGTAATAAAAAACAAAAAGTATAAAAGTTTAGTGTTAAAAGTAAATATTAAAATGTTGTGGTGAAAATGTAATAAAAACAAAAAGTATAAAAGTTTAGTGCTAAAAGTGTGAAGAGTTAAACTAGTGTGGTGAAAATAAAAATAAAAAGAATAGAAAGTTTACTATTCTTTACATGTTCTCCCGTATCAAAGTGTAAAGAGTTAAAGTATTGTGGTGAAAATAAAATGAATAAAAAGTTTGTGTGAATGTGAAAGTAGTTCGCATAAAAGTTTAGTGTTAAAACTACAAGATATTAAAATGTTGTGGTGAAAATGTAATAAAAACAAAAAGTATAAAAGTTTAGTGCTAAAAGTAAAGATATTAAAATGTTGTGGTGAAAATGTAATAAAAACAAAAAGTATAAAAGTTTAGTGCTAAAAGTGTGAAGAGTTAAACTAGTGTGGTGAAAATAAAAAATAAAAAGTTTACTATTCTTTGCACGCAAATCCGTACCTTTGTTTTTAATATATATATTAATTATAGAAAAGTCTCATTATTTTTTTTTTGAAAGATGTAGTTCATTTGCTCGCAACAGGGGATCTAGCTTACGTTGTCTTAATTGAGTCCGAGCTAGAGAGCCCCTCACCCTCAATACCTAGTAGGAGGAGAAACTTCCAACTAAACCGCCCGAATGCACAACATTTAATTGGGATTACATTTTTTGTTTTCCATCACTAATTTATACTTATGAACTAATCACATATTTTCACTAAATACTTTATTCAAATAATGGTTATAGTTTTCATTCTTTACTAATTTATATACTTTTATACCTTCCATCATTAACTTATATTTCTTAGCCTTTTCACTTTTTTTAGGAAAATAATAATTATTTAAAATATCTAACCTATCATATTTATATATTAGACTAAAATCTAATAAGTTTAATTAGCAAGTTAAGTAATAAAGATATAACTATGTTTGTAATTTTTTAGATATAAAATAATTTAAACATGTCATTTAATGTGTAATAATCGTTAAAATATTTTTAACCAAATAACAATATAGATTATGTATGTTAAAAAAAATAGATCATTTGAAACCCACTTGAAATAATAAAATATTTGAAATTCTTATGTTATCGTTATTTTCATTTCTTTTAATTTAGTTTGTTGTCAATTGTAGTTTGATTATGGCTTCTTCTTTTATTACAAAAGGGTTTATTCTTTTAAATTTGTTTTGTTCATGTTTTATTATTTTTCAGTTATTTATTATTTTGATATTTACCTTTTATATATATTTTGATACTATATGTCCATCGGACGGGTTGAAAACTAGTATATATATATATATCAATCTATTAAAATAGGATTGAAGTGTCCTTTTATCGACATGTAACGTGTCATTTAAACCACAAACGTATTTTAATCCATATTAATGAATCTTATATTGTAAAATACTATACATAATTCAAATTATTATATTTTTAGAAAAGTAATTCAAATTATTATTATATAATTATTTTCAGTAGTTACAATAAATATCTACATTAACTTTATTTCATAAATAGCAACTATAATAACAACTATGATATTGTTGTTTTATAAAATTATACAAAATATCTCTTATTTTTTTCTTTTCAAAACCACCCATGTCTAGAACATAAATACATGTAATAATTAAATTGAATTGAGTTGTTTAATTATTTTTAGCAAAAGCATACTATTTTATGTAGCAAGTAAAAAATTCAAAGTTACTGTATACATGGGATGATGTGAAGTTCAAGATCAATACGCGTGAAGCATATTTCGTACACGTATACTTTTTTTGTTTTTGCCAAACTGACATTTCATTTATAGATAAATAAATACATATAAATATAAACATAAATACATATAAATATAAACATAAATACATATATATGTACTGTATATCATCCTTCTTCAATACTTCACCATATTCCAGAACTCCAGAAGACATCGCTTACTGCCTCTTCACCATCTCCAACAATGGATATGAAATTCAAAATCGTTAATTATTGATGTCCGACAACCATGGGATAAACACGACGACGGGGTAATGACCGGCAGTAGGATAGCAGCCGGCGAGCGGCTCCGGTGAGGTAGTTGCACCGCCTTTCCGGCCAACAACTTTCCGGTCAACAACGGTGGTTACATCCAATCGTTTCCTCATGTTAAGTTCCTTTCATACGTGTTGAAATTGTGACGTATATGCGTAACCATTTGAGCTTGTAGTCTTGACCCGCAAATGATATATCCAAATCAACCCAGCAACGGATGAAGTTTACCCAAATTTACCCGTTTATTTTATTACGGGTTTGAATTGTCAGGTCAACTGCATATTATGCATGTGAGAAGAAAAAGATAAAATCATAACTTAAAATTTAAAAAGACAAAAATATAAGAATAAAAATTATTGGAAAAGTAAAAAAATTGAAATATAAAATAATATAAAAGATAAGGCAGGACTTAAAAGGATAAAAGTACAAGAACAAAAATTATTGGAAGAGATAAAAGATTGGTATGGAAATGAAAAGGATAAGTGAAAGACATTTTTACCCTTTGTTTGTACTATTCTTATGATGCATGTAAATACTATCCATACATACATACATCATACCCTATTAACCTATATCATAATTTTTAAATCTAATAATGTCTATATTCATCAATACGCTGTGTATACTTGTGCATCAAAATCGAGAGAAGTCATTATCATCTGACAACTTGCAGTCATGAGGTGTCATTCTTTTACTAATTAAACACCCAAAATTCATAAGTATACTACAATATGGGGCGTATTGATTGGCGTATACTACCATATGGGTCCAATACGGGTGTTTATGCCGAATTGGTGGGTGTCCCAATAGACGTTCCCTTTATTATTATTATTATTTATAAATGAATAGATAGAATAATTTAAGTAGACCAAAATGCTACATCGTTTAAGATCAAATACGAATCTTCTAATACACATTATAAAATCAAAATGAAAGGCATAATTCCATATACGAAATCAACATCATCAACTAAAATTCGGTTAACTAAAAAAGATAGATAATAACAAAAGTGTAGGTTAGATATTGTTCATGTATACTTTAAGCAAATGACATGAATTTCCAATGAAGCAATGCGTCAAGATACAACTTGAAGACCATCATTGGGTTATCATTGACTTATGTCGATCCACTGAATTAATTCCAATTTCCTAAAGTTTCAATGCACACCACGTAAGTATGGGGAAACATGGGGATGGTCTACATACAAATAATAAAGTTTCTTAGAAAGGAAGAGATGCAAACTAACAAAGCAAGATCACATTTCCAAATGAATAGAATACAAATGTAATTTAGTACCTCGTTATACACACCAGAATGCAACCACTGGGTTAGTAGCCCAGTGGCCACCGCCCCCTTCACAAGGGTACTAGGAGTCTGTATGGCGCGGGTTCGAATCTTGGCGCAACCCAAGTATTCGTTATTCCCACCTACGCCCTGGGGAGTCAACGGGATGTCTCTATGCGGTAGTGAGGCATGGTACCAATATGGTACATGGGACTAAGTGGTTCCCACCCATTTACCATTTTCTTTACACACCAGAATGCCACTATTGATGCAAAATCTGCCATCTTTCTTGCTGCGTTTGCTGGCTCATAATCACGACCCATCACAACAGCAACAATGAATATGGACCAAAACGTACTGGTTTCTTTTGCATTATAGTACAACGCAGAGCTTGTTTCTTCAACCATGCTTGATAGGGCAGGCCTGATCATGAATTATGTGAACCTAAAGCCGAGTCAGAAGATTCTACAGACTCTACCAACACTCTGTCTTCATCATCTATATTTGACTCTCCCATAATTGGTTCATTATGAAACAAAAGAAACTTTGCTAAAATGTATATGCTTTGCTCTTTTCCTGCCAAATTAGACCCGGCAAGGTTGTGCTTTCTGCAAAGTCGACGTCACTAATTGTCAATCTTTTACTCTTTTCGTCAAAAAAAGGAATCCCATGGAAATAATAGGCTAATTTCCCAATATTCCAACTGTCGTCATCTTTGCCATTAAATTTTTCTCCTTCCTCTTTAGTAGATACCAGAACACCACCTTCTCCTCCCTGTTCACCAAGAATCTCTGTGCTTTCAGTTTCCATGGTAGATCCTCATGGTGACTTGGCGGAAAGACAAACATGGCCAGACACAGTTAATCTGCATTGAGAGAAAATAATACATAAACATTAACAAATACTTTCAAAGAGAAGCATGTTACCATCACAAATCAGAATGACAATTTTCAGCCCTTTCTTATTTTGAGTTTTCAGCCCATTTACCTATGAATGGGTCAATTTGGTCTATGTTTTATCTATACTGAAATGAAATTGCTGGCTCGAAGGAGTAGGTGACGGACGTAAAGCGTATAGTTCATTGCATAAGACCCCCTAATTATGTTACTGAAACAAATATATTAACTTAGAAATAATGAAATACTACAAATTTTGTAACTGTTATATTAAATTCTTTGTAATTAAAAAATAATGACATAACTCGTTTCTAAAAAAAAGAGCTTTAGCTCCTTACCCAACCTAAACTAAAGTACGCACAAGGTTAATTTCATGAAAAAGTATCTTATCATTGTCTTGTACCTAACCTATATCAGTTAGTATGAATAAAAAAAAAACTTGAATCTATTGTTTGTCAAGACTGCAAGTACTTAACTATTTTGGCAGAGCCCGATGTAGAATCCTTCCAATTTATCTTCTAAAGAGCAAACCTACTCGTCCTGCCAAAAAAAAAACTCACACACTTTAAATATATATTAGCCGTTACCCAGGGGATACATGCTAGTTGCTAACGGGTCAATGAAATAATGAAAAGGGTTTAATCTTTTCAAAAACATGTAACCTCCGGAGTACAACACACAATATAATATGCATACTTTAATGTGAAAGAGTTCTTACCTGGAGCATGAGGTTGCCATGAAATCAATCTGCATATATTACTATATACAACTAACAGTTTATGGGTAAGTTGCCATTAAATTACTTACATTTGCAGTTGTGTCCTTCACCTCTACCGATTCTTCACCAGCCCGTTTTTCTAAGTATCTTGATGCTTCATTTTCCAATTCATTTAGCATCTTTTTAAGGCTTTCTGGCCCCAATAGATATAGTAGGGTAAATGGGTGGGAACCCTCTGGTCACATGTACCGTCTTGGTACCCAGAGCGCACACCGCATAGAACTCATGCCCGGTGACTCATAGTACATATTTTTTATAAGCTTATACACGTATCCATGCAAACATCCTACATTCTGTCTCCCAATTATCCCGGTGAAACTATCTGGATCGTTTCTGGAAATGGATAACCATAGTAGCCTAAACATGCAAAGATCCTAAAGCCTTTCTATCCCTCTTATTTAGGAAATAGATAACCATACCGCTCATCATGAAGTAGCCTAAGCTACCATGCTTGGAATACCCAATAATATATAACACATGCACTACTAAAGTTTAAACTTGTAACTGCCATTCGAGTAGTTATCGCCAAAAGATTTCACCCAATATCAAGAGCAAGAATAACCTTCATATGTTACACACTAAAACATAGTAACACAAAGTTGCTCCATTCGTTCCACTGCGTGCATTAGATAACTTTTAGTAGATACGATTTCGTGAATGAGATTAGCACCAACGTCCTTGATACATGACATAGCATTTAATTAAAGCATAAAACTTTCAAACTCCATATCAAACACCATTAATTAATCAATGTGTAAACATCCAAAGACGATGCTATCGAGTTAACATCCATATATAGGCAGTTCATCTATAACCTACACCATCTTATAATATTAATACCATAAAAAGACATTTTATCAAACACTTTGTATGCACTTGATGAAACACCTTTACAAAATCATATAACTTCTATAAAAACACAATTTTTTCAAGCCGGTAACTTTTATTCATTTGTCATTGTAATTTACATGAAAGAAAATTTATCCATATTATTATGGTTATAAAATAAATAACACAGTAATTAAATCTCAAGTATGTAATGAAATTAATAGTCAAAAAAATAAAGGGATTAGTATCCTGAAATGTAACAAACTTTGGACGAATATCTATAGTGGGAAATAACTAAAGTCGCATGTATTGTATGTAAACAACTCGAAGTTATGTTTATTGTATGTAAGAAAATGTATCCGACCAATAAAAAACTAACAAGTGACATCTATATATGGATGCCACGTATGTTTTCTTACATACAATAAATATAATTTCGAGTTGTTTACATACAATACACACGACTTTAGTTATTTCTCACAATAAACATTCGTCCAAAGTTTGTTACATTTCAGGATACTAATCCCCAAAATAAAATATGGACTAAAATAATAAGGATACATACAGTGATTAAGTATTTGCTTTTGAAAAAATTGTAAGAGTGAAAACTTCATTCAGAAGTGAAACCTATAGAAAGCAAAACAACATATACAATAAATAATCATCATCTAATTGTGAGTTTAAAATTCATTTAAAATCTAGAATTCTGAAAATTTGCCATTGAACCAGAGAACCTGATAGAGATGCCTTCAATCATGTACTAACCACTTTGATATTCATCGCCCAAATAAAAATTGGCTGAGTAAATTCGAGAAGAAGATGTTTAAAACAACTCATAATTATTTTGTAAAAATCGGAATAAAAAAAGCAAACAACCAAATCTCTCTGTGATTTCCGGGTGAAGATTATGATTAGGGCTGGCAATCTCAACCCGCAAGGGTAATATTGGGTCACTTTGGGTAAGTTTGTAGAGCTTGCGGGTTTAGCGGGCGGTGTTAAAATCACAGAAGCGGGTTCAATTGGGTAGCCTTCCACTCCTCCAGTAAAAGTTGAGCGGGTCAAGCGGGTCTATCAATTCTTTACATATATTCCCGCAATTATTGATCCTCTCTGCAGGGTGTTGTTACTTTCACCACTTCAATAGCTTATATGTGGGTGTTTGGCATTCACATACAGCAGATATATATATAGTCGGTGTTTGCTGATATATATATATATTTCAGTGAAGAGACTGATATGTAATGGGTGAGTGTTGGGAACTTGGAAATTATATTATATACCTTTATTAACGGAGAAGGAATCATGAACAGTAAACACTGATGAACAGTGAAACAGGCTGGCAGGTAGCTGCGCAGTTGCCTTCTAGCTGCTTAATTTTTTTTAAAAAACATATATATTAAACAGGCTGGCAGGTAGCTGCGCAGCTGCCTGCTAGCCTGCTTATTTTTTTTAAAAAACATATATATTAAACAGGCTGGCAGGTAGCTGCGCAGCTGCCTGCTACCTGCTTAATTTTATTTTTAAAACGTATATATTTAATATGTCAAACGTTTTTGCGGGTTTATCATTGTCTATCTCTATTTTTTATTTAACTTATCCATATTTTTTATAATGGTTTTACTTGCTTTTTTTTTCTCGCCCCGTATTACCTTTCGGATTTTACCACGTCGCAACCTTTTTTGGTTTTTCTTGCGCAGCTGTCTGCCAGTCTGCTTTTTTTTTATTAAATAAAACATATGTGTCTAATATGCTAACTTTTAAGCGAGTTTATTATATTTAGTTATGTTTGATATAACAAACATAGACATATATTTATATTCTTTTTTATGTTTGATATAACAAACATAGACATATATTTATATTTTCTTTTTATGTTTTTAGTTGTCTGTCAATACCATTATGTACCACTATTTTATTTCAATCGCGCTTTTCTCCTTTGTGGTTTTAACTAATATGTTGAAAACTTATATTCAATTATCTTTTATCGTACTTTTCTCCTTTGTAGTGTTAACTAATATATTGACAACTTTTGGTTTATTGCACATATAAATTTAATGTATTCGTTACTACAAACTTTTATAAACGTTTGTGGTATTTACTTTAGACAAATATGTATTTCATATGTCAAAGCTTTTACTAACATATATAGCGACACATTCATCATCAATAACAAAATCTAACCACAATAATTGATACCACGTAATGCACAGAAGTAACCTAATGTGCTTTTGCCCTTATATATATATTTGAAAGAAACCTATCAATGACATAATGCTTTTTAATTAAACGGTTGAAGATTCAACTTAATTACACTAGAATAATAGGTGACATAATGTTTTTTAATTAAACGGTTGAAAAGTCAACTTAATTACACTAGAATAATAGGTGTTTCAACTGGACAGTTGAAGCCCCGTAAAGCGGGGCCTAATTTTACTAGTTGGGATGGAGGCACAGAGTTATGACCATGTAAAAAGGATAAGTCATACTTAATAGTAATACTTAATAATATGTAAGAAAGAAATTAGGTATTATTATATTATTATTTTATTATTAAAAATAAAAGAGTAAACGACATAAATCGTCCCTGTGGTTTACTCAAATAGTCACGTTTCGTCCCTGTGCTTCAATAACGTCATGGATCGTCCTTTATAGGAAGAAAAGGTTCACGTTTCGTCCTTTGACTATTTGACCGTCAACCCACCTCCGTTAAAACCCTCACGTGCCTCCCACGTGAGGGTATTTTGGTACTTTTCAAATGTAAAGGATGAAACTTGATCTTTTTATGTATTTATCTTAATCATCATCATCATCTTAAGAAGAAACATTTCCCAAAAAACATATATATGTATATAGAACAGTACAGATAAATTACACCCAAAAAACTCATTTTTCATATCTATGTTTAATCTCACTTTATACAAAAAAAGAAAAAAACGAGATCTGTAGGTAGTTAATCAAAATCACAAAACTAACATTTCATATACATACAATTCCACTTATAAAGTTCTACCAGTAGCTAATCAAAATCAGAAAACTCACATTCCATTTTTGTTTAATAAATCAACAATAAAAAACAACAGATCAATTCCCAATCAAAAGGGAAGAAGAACCCCTTTTTTTCCGATCGAATGGAAGAAGAAAAGATCAGTGGCGGTCGGAGCGGTGGTCATTTTAGTGGTTGTTTAAATTGGCCGGAAAAACCAGTGGCCTCCAAATAGTCATGTTTCGTTGTTGTTGGTCGGGTTATGTAACACCCCAAGCCGAGGCTCGAAATATCACGGAAATCATATAGCGCAAGGTGGAATTATAATAGAACAAGAACTAAATGCAATTAAGGATTCAGTGAATCCATTACAATACGAAACAAGTACCACAATACATAAGGAGCAAATAACCATCGAAGTTTACAAAGAACATCCCAAAGATGGCAAGTCGATCCTAAGTATAATGCAAGAGAGAAGATCGATGAATCCTTGATTCATAAAGTCCACAGCCCGGGTTAACAGCAAGCAAGCAACTAAACTCCACGGCCGGGGAGAACCTGATTACCTGAAAAGTGTACTAAGCATAGTCAACACAAGGTTGGTGAGTTCGTAGTGATGGTCCACAAGGAACCATAAACAATAATCATAATGTACAAGTAGAGGCTAGACGTGACTTACAGTGAGCCTCTAAGTAACACAACCGTATCCAATCAACAAGATTACATAAGTACGAAAATGCGTGTAAATGAATGCTTAATGATATAAATATCAAATGCAAGTATCAATGCATAAATAAGTCAACATGCCTATCATATGCGTGAACACCAGTCACCAATGCAACGATACCCTTCTGTCATCACAATGAACAAGGTTGTATCTCAAAATCATCGAGATATATATGTCTATATACTCGGAGTCAGGAACTACATCCAAAATGGGTGCATACATCTATACACCAGGATGTCGGCAATCCCCTGCCGAGGGTCATCAACAATGTATGCAATGCTTACAATCAATTGTAAATGCATCAATCATGAACCAACAATCAATATACGATGAACTTGAACCAGTAATTAATACTCGACAAACATGAGCCAACAATCAATAATCGTCAATCGTAAACCATTAACCACAATTTAAACCAACTATACGTACATACACTTAAGAGGATTCTACTTCCTTCGAGTCCCAGATGCTTATATATAGGGTCACCCACAGCCTTCCCACCACATCTAAAACCCAATGAAGGCATAACCGACTTCCATGTATGTACGTCTATCCTAACATAAATGAAATACTTAGCAAAACTTAAGCCAAGTCATTCAAGCGTGATAACCGTCTCAACAATCCAACATTCAAACCAAATCAATCAATCAATCAATCAATAAATGCAAGTAAACACGCAAGGTTTACACTTTTCAGCCCGAATCTCAAGCGAGTAGGGAGATACGAAACTCACCTCGATTGGTTAAGAAAGCTAAGATTGATATAAAGTCAAGTTATTGTCGTACAATGTTCTCCTCGCGTCCAACACCTAAATATCGATCATATACATTCACATCAACATTCATAAACACATACGTAGTTATCAAGAAAACGGCAAAACCCTAAATAGGTTTCCAAAGTGTTTCTCGACGTTAAATGACTTCTAAGACTCTTAATCAATGTTATGCAAGATAAGAAGTGAATTAGATTAAGACTCAGCGCGTAAAAAGGTCTAGAAAGTCAAACTAGGTCAAACAAGAAACATTTCAGAAAACAACAGCCGTAACTTACGGCCCACAGGGGCGTAAGGTACGGTGGGTAAAATACAACGGGCGTAACTTACGGCCCAAAGGGGCGTAAGCTACGGCCCTCTAGAAAGTTCATTTTTGGCGTAAGGAGTGGCGTAAACAGTGGGTTTTTGGGCGTAAGGTAAAACTTCGGCGTAAGCTACGCCCCAAAGGGCCGTAACTTACGCCCAAACAAAATTGCACTAGCGTAACCTACGGTCCATAGGGCCGTAGGTTACGCCCCCTACTGGGCAATCCACGAACAGCAGCAGCAGTTTAGTGCAGAAACTAAACCCAAAAGCCCCCAAATTCGACCCAAATCAATTTACAACGACTTGTAACCCATTTTGAAGCATAACTAAACATCAATAACCATAAATACACATAACCCAACCCACAAATTCGACCAAAACATCACCGTCACTTCCAAATCACCCAAACCCTAAATTAACCCTAATTTGACCCAAAATTAGTTTTAAGCCGATTTATGACTTGCAAATGTTCAAGACGACTAGAAATGCATAAATAAACATAAGTAGGAGTAAATGGGATGAATTTGACTTACCAAAGTTTCTCCTTGAGCTTAAAAACCCGAAATTAGGTCAAAATGGATAAAATGCAAGAACTTGGCTTTTGATTCTCCAATATGAAGCAAACGAGATGAAGATGGCTATGATTCTAGTGTTATATCAGTTTTCAAAACACCAATCGATGCTAGAGAGAGATGAAGGAGTGAAATGGGTCTTTGGTCTTGCCTTTTACTAGAGAGAAAGAGAGAAGAGGTAGATAGATAAGAAATGGGAGGGGGAGAAAGAGATAAGGGGGGGAAAGAAATGGTCATGGGTGGCTGGTGGGTCGTGGACTACCCATGGGCCGACCCGATTCTCTTCACAAGCCAAAATACAATCGATTACACAATTAAACGCCAAACAAACATATTAACGACCCGACTCACATACCACATAGTCATATAATCACAAATGGGCCCAATTATTTCATTCAACAAGCTTGTTAGTCAGATTACACATAAAGTCAACGGGTCAAAATTCGCGGATGTTACATTATCCCCCCGTTGAAAGAATTTCGTCCCGAAATTCAACAAACACTAATTACCAAATAAATGCGGATACTTAGTTTTCATGTGATCCTCTCGCTCCCAAGTGAACTCGGCTCCACGTCTAGCATTCCATCTAACCTTAACAATCATGTAGCGTTTGTTCTTGAGTTTCTTTTCTTGACGATCCAAGATCTCCACCGGCTCTTCAACAAAGTTCAAATTCGAATCAACCCTAATTTCGTCCATAGGTACATGATGTGTAGGATCCGCCAAACACTTGCGCAAATTACAAATATGAAACACATCATGCACACCGTTAAGCTCTTGAGGCAATTCTAGCCGATAAGCAACTTTCCCAACCCGTTCAAGAATCTTGAAAGGACCAATATACCTTGGTCCAAGTTTACCTCTCTTCACAAAACGTACAACACCCTTCCAAGGCGATACTTTCAAAAGCACAAAGTCACCAACTTCAAACTCTAACGGTCTCCGTCTCACATCGGCATACTTCTTTTGACGCTCACGGGCCAATTGCAACTTCTCCTTAATTTGAGATATTACCTTAGTCGTCTCAATCACAATTTCTGGCCCGATAAGTTGACTCTCCCCAATTTCCGCCCAAGCTAGAGGAGAACGACATATCCTACCATACAATGCCTTAAAGGGCGCCATTTGAATGGTAGCATGATAGCTATTGTTGTATGAAAACTCGACTAGCGGCAAATGGTCTTCCCAACTTCCACCAAAATCAATTGCACATGCCCTCAACATGTCTTCAAGTGTTTGAATGGTTCTCTCGGTTTGCCCATCCGTTTGAGGGTGAAACGCCGTACCCATGTCAAGTCGAGTACCCATGGCTTTTTGAAAGGCTTCCCAAAATTTTGATTTGAAACGGGCATCTCTATCGGAAATGATAGAAATCGGCACTCCATGCTTAGATATCACTTCCTTGATGTACAAACGAGCCAAAGTGTCAAAATAGGAACGTCACATAACATATCCTTAAGAGTTTGGAAGGCGTTTTCTTGTTTTTCGCCTCATTCAAAGTTTCTATCTTTTTGAGTCAAGAGGGTGAGTGGTTGTGCGATACGGGAGAAGTTTTCAATGAATCTTCTATAGTAACCCGCCAATCCAAGGAATTGACGGATCTCGGATGGCGTTTCGGGTCTTCTCCAATTCTTGACCGCTTTAATCTTGCTTGGATCCACATGAATACCATCCTTGCTCACTATGTGACCAAGAAAGTGGACCTCTTCCAACCAAAACTCGCACTTGGAGAATTTGGCGTACAACTTCTCTTTTCTTAGTAGTTCAAGCACCTCACGCAAGTGCTCAACATGCTCCTCCTTTGTCTTCGAGTATACAAGTATGTCATCAATGAACACAATGACGGACTTGTCTAAGTATGGTTGACACACCCGGTTCATCAAGTCCATGAACACCGCCGGTGCATTAGTCAACCCAAAAGGCATCACGGTGAATTCAAAATGACCATACCTTGTGCGAAAAGCCGTTTTGGGGATGTCATCTTCATGTACCCGGAGTTGATGATAACCCGAGCGAAGATCGATTTTTGAAAAGTGCTTAGCACCTTGAAGTTGATCAAATAAGTCATCGATTCTTGGGAGGGGATACCGGTTCTTCACTGTGAGCTTGTTTAATTCCCGATAGTCGATACACATTCTGAAGGACCCATCTTTCTTTTTGACGAAGAGAACAGGAGCACCCCAAGGAGATTGACTAGGGCGAATGAAACCCTTCTCTTGGAGTTCCTTGAGTTGAGTTTGTAGCTCTTGCATTTCGGTTAGAGCTAGTCTATAAGGAGCTTTTGCTACGGGTGCGGCTTCGGGGATAAGATTAATACGAAAGTCTAGTTCACGAGTTGGAGGTAACCCCGGCAAGTCATCTGGAAAAACATCGGGAAATTCACAAACAATAGGAACGGTCTTCAATTCTACCCTTGTGACGGTAGCACTAAAGACCTTAGAATTAGAGGAATCGGAGATTTCACCTTGAACCCTAAGAATTCTACCGTTAGTCAAAGGTATCTTAACAACTCTTTCACCACAATCAATAGTCGCTTTCGCCGCCGTTAACCAATCCATACCCACAATAACATCAAAACTCCCAATATCCAAAGGCATAAGGTCTATGAAGAAATCGACATCTTCCAAAGTCAAGACACAATCGCGAAGTATTTGACTAATTTTAGTTAGTGACCCGTTTACCATTTCAATGTCAAGCACATAGTTTAAAGCACAAGGATTCACATCAATCAAAGGAACAAAATTAGAAGACACGAGGCTATAATCGGCCCCGGAATCAAATAGGACGGTGGCATAGTGACCATTAAGGAGAAAGGTACCTGCTACTACGTTGGGATCGTTGCGGGCTTCATTTACATTGGTCGCAAAGGCTCGGCCGCGTGGTTGCACTTTATGGCCTTGTTGGCCCCGGTTTTGGTTAGGCCCGACCATTTGGAGTTGATTGGGATGAACGGCTACTTGAACTTGTTGCCCCACCCATCGGGGACAATTATAACGGTAGTGGTCACGGCTACCATATTCATAACATTCTCCTCTTCGTTGGTTGCCTTGAGGAGGGACGGCCCGAACGGGAGCCACATTCATTGGACCCGCCCTTGGAGCTCTACAATTTCTAGCTTCGTGCCCGACTTGATTGCAATTAAAGCATGCCCCACATGGAGCATTGGCGGGATGATGCTTGTTGCATCTCCCACAGAAAGGATGAGGCCCAGAATAAGCCTTCTTAGCCTACCACGACCTCTACCACGGCCCCTACCACGACCCCTACCTCCTTGTACCTCCGGTTGAGCTTCCGGTTGAGGTTCTTCCTCTTCAGCCCTATAGTTCGTTCCAGTTCTCCTGGGTCTCACCATTTCTATAAAACAAGTGACACGTTGGCCCAAGAGTTAGTCTCAAATGCTCGCATGTTAGTCACACAAGTAGTCAATGCTCTCATACCGATACCACATACTCATTTCATAACATTATACTAAGGCAAAAGTGTTAGAATCATAAGGGATTTTTACATATCGTAACATCAAGTAATCATGCTCATTACATCATGTAATCAAACAACTAACACGAATGATTCAAAGTATAATCCGAATTCGATATGCTCTCCAGTTATTGACCGGGTATGTATACAAGGTGTACCAACGGCTAACCTTCCACCTAATCAACTTCCATTAAGCATATCGGTTCCTTATTATACTTTAAGCCACACGTGCGCAATCCACGATGTCATGAACTTGCTATAATATCGGGTAACCATAAAAGAGTTGATCGGGTTCTTTTAGGGTTGCCACAATATTATACTAAGTTAATGGCATCCCTTCATTTTGCCCTAAATCATCCAATTAGCTTCAACCGATAACAACAACAAATCACATTAACCACATTCATCACATAAGTGGTCTTAACTACGAACTCACACGGGGATTCACATAATTCACATTGCACATGAATTTCCTAACCATGCATGCTATATGAAGAGTTTTAACTTAAGCCGTAGTCTAGGTCAAACCGCCTAATTCTCTACGACCACGCATGGGCCACCATTCTGTAACACCCCAAGCCGAGGCTCGAAATATCATGGAAATCATATAGCGCAAGGTGGAATTACAATAGAACAAGAACTAAATGCAATTAAGGATTCAGTGAATCCATTACAATACGAAACAAGTACCACAATACATAAGGAGCAAATAACCATCGAAGTTTACAAAGAACATCCCAAAGATGGCAAGTCGATCCTAAGTATAATGCAAGAGAGAAGATCGATGAATCCTTGATTCATAAAGTCCACAGCCCGGGTTAACAGCAAGCAAGCAACTAAACTCCACGGTCGGGGAGAACCTGATTACCTGAAAAGTGTACTAAGCATAGTCAACACAAGGTTGGTGAGTTCGTAGTGATGGTCCACAAGGAACCATAAACAATAATCATAATGTACAAGTAGAGGCTAGACGTGACTTACAGTGAGCCTCTAAGTAACACAACCGTATCCAATCAACAAGATTACATAAGTACGAAAATGCGTGTAAATGAATGCTCAATGATATAAATATCAAATGCAAGTATCAATGCATAAATAAGTCAACATGCCTATCTTATGCGTGAACACCAGTCACCAATGCAACGATACCCTTCTGTCATCACAATGAACAAGGCTGTATCTCAAAATCATCGAGATATATATGTCTATATACTCGGAGTCAGGAACTACATCCAAAATGGGTGCATACATCTATACACCAGGATGTCGGCAATCCCCTCCGAGGGTCATCAATCATGAACCAACAATCAATATACGATGAACTTGAACCAGTAATTAATACTCGACAAACATGAGCCAACAATCAATAATCGTCAATCGTAAACCATTAACCACAATTTAAACCAACTATACGTACATACACTTAAGAGGATTCTACTTCCTTCGAGTCCCAGATGCTTATATATAGGGTCACCCGCAGCCTTCCCATCACATCTAAAACCCAATGAAGGCATAACCGACTTCCATGTATGTACGTCTATCCTAACATAAATGAAATACTTAGCAAAACTTAAGCCAAGTCATTCAAGCGTGATAACCGTCTCAACAATCCAACATTCAAACCAAATCAATCAATCAATCAATCAATCAATAAATGCAAGTAAACACGCAAGGTTTACACTTTTCAGCCCGAATCTCAAGCGAGTAGGGAGATACGAAACTCACCTCGATTGGTTAAGAAAGCTAAGATTGATATAAAGTCAAGTTATTGTCGTACAATGTTCTCCTCGCGTCCAACACCTAAATATCGATCATATACATTCACATCAACATTCATAAACACATACGTAGTTATCAAGAAAACGGCAAAACCCTAAATAGGTTTCCAAAGTGTTTCTCGACGTTAAATGACTTCTAAGACTCTTAATCAATGTTATGCAAGATAAGAAGTGAATTAGATTAAGACTCAGCGCGTAAAAAGGTCTAGAAAGTCAAACTAGGTCAAACAAGAAACATTTCAGAAAACAACAGCCGTAACTTACGGCCCACAGGGGCGTAAGGTATGGTGGGTAAAATACAACGGGCGTAACTTACGGCCCAAAGGGGCGTAAGCTACGGCCCTCTAGAAAGTTCATTTTTGGCGTAAGGAGTGGCGTAAACAGTGGGTTTTTGGCGTAAGGTAAAACTTCGGCGTAAGCTACGCCCCAAAGGGCCGTAACTTACGCCCAAACAAAATTGCACTAGCGTAACCTACGGTCCATAGGGCCGTAGGTTACGCCCCCTACTGGGCAATCCACGAACAGCAGCAGCAGTTTAGTGCAGAAACTAAACCCAAAAGCCCCCAAATTCGACCCAAATCGATTTACAACGACTTGTAAGCCATTTTGAAGCATAACTAAACATCAATAACCATAAATACACATAACCCAACCCACAAATTCGACCAAAACATCACCGTCACTTCCAAATCACCCAAACCCTAAATTAACCCTAATTTGACCCAAAATTAGTTTTAAGCCGATTTATGACTTGCAAATGTTCAAGACGACTAGAAATGCATAAATAAACATAAGTAGGAGTAAATGGGATGAATTTGACTTACCAAAGTTTCTCCTTGAGCTTAAAAACCCGAAAATAGGTCAAAATGGATAAAATGCAAGAACTTGGCTTTTGATTCTCCAATATGAAGCAAACGAGATGAAGATGACTATGATTCTAGTGTTATATCAGTTTTCAAAACACCAATCGATGCTAGAGAGAGATGAAGGAGTGAAATGGGTCTTTGGTCTTGCCTTTTACTAGAGAGAAAGAGAGAAGAGGTAGATAGATAAGAAATGGGAGGGGGAGAAAGAGATAAGGGGGGGAAAGAAATGGTCATGGGTGGCTGGTGGGTCGTGGACTACCCACGGGCTGGATGCGATCGATGGTTCATATAATGATCATACTGATCCTTTTCATATTTCCTTTGGATCTCAACAGCATCATCAGATATTGGTTTGAGTGAATTAAAGACAACATCACGAGAATCTTTCTTTGCAGTCCTTGTTCCAGTTCTGGGCTTTGTGGGTGGTCTGGACAACTCTTTTTCTACCTTCAGAACTCCAGCCAGAATCTCTTTCTTCTTTATGTCCATTTTTTTTCTCTATTTTTCACCAAGTCCTCAATGGACATTTTGAAAGTGAGATGGTCCAGCTTTTGTTCTAAGGGAGAGTAGTTTACCCCATATTCATATTCGAGCATTTCGACAATAGCCTTCTGCACTCTTGGATCATTTTTGATTTTCTGATATCTTTCTAGTGAGAGACCAAGAGCTGCAGCATCAATGTGATCAAGGGTTCCCATTTTCTGGTGTTGAATCCTTTCTCTTTCCTTATTCTCTCCCCACATAATAAATTGATTAGAGACTTGCTTCTGCAAAGTCTCTAATTTCTTGCTATCAGCATTTGGATCATGAAGTGGGTAGCCTTGTTCATCAACGTTTTCACCAACAACCAAACCAGAACCCTTAGCATTTTTCTTTGTTGGTTCTGCCACCACTTGGGCCTTTCCCTTATCTTTCTTTCCAGCTTCAGATTCAGGTTTCTGAACTTGTTCCCCCTGAACTGAGGTGCTACCAGATTGTACCTCAGTTTGCTTCTTGGTTGATTCGATCATTTCTTGAGTACTAGCCAGCAAACCAATAGGCACACCACTTCCCCCTTTGGGAATCTCTAAAGGCATCTTAGCATAAAGGTCAATTGAAGTTTTAATTGCCTTTAGTGGTTCCCAACTTTGTTGTTCTAGGCATTCACAAATACCCTTTGTCATTGTAGCAAACTGAGCCCTTAATCTGAATGAAGAATTAAGGTTCAGTGCTTCTTGATCTTTTAAATCTTTTAACATCCTTCTATCTTCTTCAGTGAAAGAAGTAGGGGGAGGAGGAGCAATATCAGTTTCTTTCTTCAGAAGAGTTAGAATTTCATCTAACTGGTTGGATTGATTCTGAACTGAACCTTCAAGCTTGGACACTGAATCTTTTACTTCATTTACAGCCTTGTCCACTTTGTCATTTGTGTCTTTGGTCAGTTCAGCAATCATCATTCTAACTTCCATACAAACCTTCTCAAAAATAGATTCTGAAATCTGAGCAGTTAAGTTCTGAGTTAGCTCAGATTCTCCAAAATACCAACACTTATAGAAGCCCCAAGTTCTTTTTCATTTACGGCGCAACTTGTGTGATACATAGGCATGACCAACGTAAGTTGAAAACATAGTATGTAGTTGGTCACGTGTACACACAATTGACCAAGTATCATAAAAATATCTTGAAAAGATTGTTGTATTTCAGTGATGACTAAACAAATTTTGAGCATGGTCAGTTCCAAAGAGATCTGAGCCATCTCATGAACTTCACTTCCAACAGCCATAAACTCTTGTTTCAATAGCTCAACACTAGATGTCAAGTTGGCAACAACCGAAGCTTGCACATCTCTCTTTGTTAGTTTGAAGGCTTCTCTGATTGCAGAGCTCACCTTATTGCAAGTCATCACCAACTCATTCAGCTTCCCAACTACTAGTCCTTCATTTCCAGCAACTTTGGTTAACTCAGTTCCAAGAAACATCTGAGCACCTTTCATTTCAGCAACTGAACTAGTATTGGCAGTTAGAGACTTGGTTAAATCCTCCACCCTAAGAATAAGGCTTTGGACTTCGGTTTAGGTTTTCTCTAACTGTGCTTCTACATTTAAAGGAGGTGGGGGTTGTGCAGAAGCAGGAGCAACAAATGGCAATTTACCAAGCCCTTTAAGTACATTATTGAGTTGTGTATCAGTTGGACTCTCAGATTCTGTTTTAGAATCCAAGTCCTTCTCTATTGGAGCATCATAATTGATAGGCGGTGGGATGTTGTGAATTTGGGGGTGAAGAAATTGAAGTGAAGGAGTAAATGAAGGATCGGTGACATAAGCAGGAGTAGTGCCTGGTGGAAAAATTGGATTTTGATGAGATGGTGGTGGTGGAACATAAGGCTCATTGTCTTGTTCTTGTTGGATTTCTGGGAGAGGAGGAGGGGCGTTTGCGAGGATGGTGGCTGGCTCAGAATCAGATTGATTCGCCTCCAATAATCCCTCGTCAAACTCAAAGTCAGCAAGAGAATCAAGATTCTCCTGAGGTAGCTCATCGTCATCCCAGAAAGCATTCACTTTTGCAATCTGGTCAGATATGCCCTGGTTTGGGTCACTAGTACCCTCACCAGATTCTGGTTCAACATCTGCAGAAGCAGGTGCATCGTTACCAGATTTAACGATTGTCTCAACCTTATCTTTAGGTCGACTAACGGGTCCCACATTCTTTTGTGGCCACTTAGTGACCTTTCTGAACCAGCTAGTGTGGCTGAAACAGTTTTATTAAATACCTGAAGCATAGCAGAAGAGAGTTCAGGCTCATTTTCAGCAGTGGATGCCTTTGAGAAATCTCTGCTATATTCTGGTACTGAAGCTTCAGGTCCAGCTTGATTGTAAGCATCACCAAGAATATCCATGAAACACAAGCTCAGAAATCTTGGAAAGGCGATATGCAGACTTCTCTTTCCTTTTAATTTTGTAATAAGCTGAGAAAAGAGAATCTCAGCAAAGTCTGCTTGTATCCCATTCCAAATATAATACCCCATCTCAACTTGGGGTAGTGAAAGTTGGTCCAACCCTCCATGGTTGCCACCAAGACTTTCCACAATCTGGGTCCAGAAGAACCTCCAGCAATTACCAAATCCAGACATAAATATGTGTCCGGAGGTCTTCAAATTACCATCAGTATCCTCCATGTCGCCATGACCGGTGGCGACTAGAACCTCCCTGAAATTGACTCCTTTGAGTCTTTTAGCAAACACCTGGGAAGGTTCGAGGTAGTTCAGATGAAGGGAATTTCTGAACCCCTCAAGAGTGATAACACACTTCTTGGTGCCCTCATTGAGAGTGAAGGAGATGAATTGTTCATCTTTACTCACCACAGCAGTGTACCAGAATTCAAGCAAGTATCGATGATACAATGCCTGAGGATTTGCGGTCAGAGCATAATGGAAAGGGGATTTCTCCCAAAAATCATTGATTCTTCCCATTAACGTTTTAGATTTCACATTTAATTGAGCCAAAAAATTGCTCATGTTAAATCGGATTTAAGACGGAGTGAAATTCTTTGGCCAAGTGGCAGATGTTTTCACATCATTTGATGGAGTGTATACAAAATTTATGAGCGATTTATGTTGCGAAGAAGATGATGATTTAGACATTTTAAGAATCGAAAGATGAAAGTGAAAGGAATATGAGGAGTTAAGGAACTTGAGAGTGAATAAGAGAGAGATTGATGATTGGAAAGTAAATGAAAAACGAAGTAAATGAAAGAATGAGAAAGGAATTTGAATTTAAGATGGAATATAAAATGATTTTCCAATTAAAAACAATTTCTGGGGTCAAGTCAGCATTTAATGCAGAGACGTTTGAGTGGCCCCACCCTGCAACACTTTTTCAGAAAAAGTACTCATTTCTTTCTCTTTTACGGCGCAACTTG
This sequence comes from Erigeron breviscapus, assembly GCA_034093135.1. Lineage (NCBI taxonomy): Eukaryota > Viridiplantae > Streptophyta > Magnoliopsida > Asterales > Asteraceae > Erigeron > Erigeron breviscapus. The sequence continues at coordinate 163,064,094 of CM067168.1, read as the reverse complement.
TGTGATACATAGGCATGACCAACGTAAGTTGAAAACATAGTATGCAGTAGGTCACGTGTACACACAATTAACCAAGTATCATAAAAATATCTTGAAAAGATTGTTGTATTTCAGTGATGACTAAACAAATTCTGAGCATGGTCAGTTCCAAAGAGATCTGAGCCATCTCAGTTAATAAAATTCAACTGAAATATTTTTGATTTTCTGAAGTGCTTCAGTTAAATACATTTTTCTGAGCAAAAAGGTTCCCCCTCAAAAATGAAGGTTTATTTTAACGTTTGAAAAATATTTAACATTCCCCCTGAAGTGATGATCCATGAATTAATAAGTGCCAAGATAGTATCACAAAGGCGTTCGATAGCTAGGCGAGCAAAAATTACATGGATCGCTCAGACTGGTGAACCAGATCAGTGTCACTGAGGCGTTCATAACAAGATTACCAGTCTAAGGATTTAACATACCCAACTCACTGACTAGATGTTTAAAGGTTTTGACATCTAAAGGTTTTGTAAAAACATCAGCGAGTTGCTTATCAGTGGGAATAAAGTGCAATTCAATATCTCCTTTCAGAATATGATCACAAATGAAATGATACCTGAGGTCGATGTGCTTGGTTTTCGAGTGCATCACAGGATTGTGAGATATGGCAATGGCACTAGTGTTATCACAAAAGATTGGAGTCTTTGTGTAAGTAACACCATAATCAGTCAGCTGGTTTTTCATCCATAGAATCTGAGCACAACAACTTGCTGCAGAAATATACTCAGCTTCTGCAGTGGATAGTGATACTGCAGTCTGCTTCTTACTGGTCCAGCTTACTAATTTGCCACCCAGGAAATGACACCCACCAGTGGTACTTTTCCTGTCTATCTTGCAACCTGCATGATCAGAATCTGAATAACCCATTAGATCTAGACTAGAGCCTTTGGGATACCAAAGACCCAGTCTGGGGACACCTTTAAGGTATCTGAAGATCCTTTTAACAGCATTTGCATGTGCTTCTCTGGGATCAGACTGAAATCTAGCACAAAGGCATGTTGCAAACATTATGTCTGGTCTACTTGCAGTTAAATACATCAGTGAACCAACCATACCACGATATTTTGTATGGTCCACTGGTTTTCCATGTAGATCAGAATCCAAAGTTAATGGAGCAGAAATAGGGGTATCTTTTGATGAGACTGAATCAAATTGATATTTCTTTAATAAATCTCTGACATATTTTTCCTGGTTTATGAAAATACCATCTTCAGTTTGTTTTACTTGAAGTCCCAGAAAATATGTCAGTTCACCCATCATACTCATTTCATACTCAAAAGACATGATTTTAGAAAAAATTTCACACATCTTCTCATTTGTAGAACCAAACACAATATCATCAACATAAATTTGTACTAAAAGGATATCACTTTTATCATGCAATATGAACAAAGTGTTATCAATTCAC
>CM067168.1:163046601-163061647 GCA_034093135.1 Erigeron breviscapus | reverse complement strand
TACTTTTAGAATATCCAAATTAATCATAGATTGTGAAAGAAAGTTAGTAAAATTGTTAATATTTTAGACAACAAATACAAAAAATTAGCTAAATAGATATGTAAATGATGTATTAATGTAATACTCATATATGTGTAAATATACATATATATGATTATATGTAGGTATATATCAAAATTCGGTTCGGTTCGGTTAACCGCGGGTAATGAATATTGAAAACCGTAACCGAACCGTTACACATCGGTTTTTTGTTTTCGGTTTTTTCAGGTTTCGGTTTTTTTCGGTTTCGTTTTTTTTCGGGTTTCGGATCACGTGGTTCGGACCGGTTTTCCGGTTCATTTCTTACACCCCTAGTATTTGAAAACACTTGCCTAAAGAAGTTGAAACTGTTAAAAAGGAAGTGCAGGCACTTAAGAAAGTTGTGACTGATACAACTCCAGTAGCAGGAAGAACCTTTGGTGCACTGGACAGACATATGCTAGAACAATTATGGAATGATCTCAAGTCCAGAACTGGTGATCATTCCAAGGGGGAAAAGTCGTCTGGTGACCAAAAACAAGTGACACTGAAGCATTTGGCACAAAGAGCATTTGGCACTGAAGCCACTATGCTGTCTAAAGAAGCTGCTGGTACTGAAGCCAGTGAGCCCCAGTTTGAGTCCTTCCCAGATATACCAACAACTCTGAAGTCAGTTAAAGGAAAATAACAAATGGCATCTGGAGAAGAAGAGCAAACTGCTAAAGATGCTGATGATTAAACCTCCAAGAAGCTTGAACAAGAGTGCATAATGATTGAAATCTTCAAAAGAAATCAAAAAGATGAACTGCTGGCCCATCAAAGGGAGATGGCATCTATGGGGACTCTGGACTCTTACAATGCTGGCAGGTTAGGCATAAATATTGAAGTGTATAAAAAGATGAAGGAAGACCTCAGAGTTCATCAATGTCTGAATGCATTGAATGATGTTCATGTACGCTCCTTTTACGCCGAAGAAGAACAGGTTTATGATTCTATAATTTATGGCGTTAGTGTACCAGAACTCATCAGGCAAAGAAAGGAGGAACTGGTAAGCCTCCAGAAAAAGATCAGAAAGAACGCTGGTGCTCTAGAGATAGAGTATAGAAAGAAACTGACTGGCTTACCAAAACTGACTGCCAAACAAATCAAAGCGATTAAAGATGCTGATGTAAGCAGATTCATTCCCCTGGACACTTCTCTAAAAATCAATCGTCAACAACTCCAATCTGCTGTAGAGCAAAAGAGAGTGTCCAAGGAAACTGAAGCATTGATCCAGACAGCCAAAGTGAAAGACAAGTACAATAAAATGTTAAATTTCAGGGCTGATGCTAGAAGGATCACTGGTGCTGAGATCAAATTAGTTGAAAATCATGAAGGCATGTCCAGTTTGAAGTAAAGTTGACCAGGGAGGGTAACTTTACTGATGAAAGGAAAAGTACTTCAGTCCAAGAATTTGGATGGAGTGAACTGAAGGAAATTGCTTTAACGTTCAGGGGGAAGACAAATGGCGAGCAAATACTTGTATAGGAAATCTGGAGTATTCTCCAGATTAGCTCACTGGACTTCACCCCAGTCCAGATCTACTCTACTGAAGACATTCTCACTGAAGTCAAAGACTGAAGTCAGAATAAAGAAGACTGAAAAATGGCGGAGTCCACTGGAAGTCTTACCAGATCTGTACACTGGAGAATTATCAGTGTTCTAGACCTTACAAGTCTGAACACTGATATCGAGTAATTGACTTTTGCCTTTACACACTTTCCAAAGAACATTCCACTTGTTCTTTACCAAAGTTTATACGTGTGTAAAGGTGGTTGGTTAAAAGGATACAAAGTCATTTGATGTGACTTTATCCTTATACCTTATCCAATGCATTTAATGTTCTTGTCGAATCATTAAATGCATGCAACCATATTTGTACGGCACAAAATTCACTGGTGAATTTTGTTGCCTATAAATACAAAGTCATTTCCTTGATAAAAATACTTTTAAGCATACATTTTGCATTAGAGTGAATTTGTCTAAATACTTTCAATCTTAAACTGGGATACTTCACAACTTTAAGTATCTCGATCCAAAAGTGTTATTTGACAAATATAGATCATTTGTAATTCATAGGTTGTTAGGATACATACTTATTTGTATTATCTTGATTCCGCACAACCTTGTATTTTATTTAAACATCATAAATAAAATACACCATTGAAAAATACATAATGTTCCACTTTACTTGTTTATTACTTAAAGTCTTGTATTACTTTATTTATATACTTGCATTTATATTTAAGTAATACTAGTCCATTCTAGTGATTATTAGACTTGTTGTATTTTACACTTTCTAGGTTAACCATCGTATTTCAGGGACTCTCAAGCCCCAGTTTGAGTCTTTCCCAGATATACCAACTATACTGAAGTCTGTTAAAGGAAAAGCACAATTGGTATTCGGTGAAGAAGAACAAACTGCTAAAGAATCATCAGAGTATCCTACTGCTGATGATGAAACCTCCAAGAAGCTAGAACAAGAATGCATAATGATAGAGATCTTTAAGAGAAATCAAAAAGATGAACTGCTGGCCCATCAAAGGGAGATGGTAACTATGGGGACTCTGGACTCTTACAATGCTGGCTGGTTAGGCATAAATATTGATGTGAGTCCCAAATATAGATGATTAACTAAACCCGACTGGCAAGTACAACTAATCTTGATGACAAGTTAAGTTTACGATCCAGATATGGATAACAAGAAGCAATTGACTTAAAGTAAATAATAAGAACTAAATGGCTGAAACTATATAAGATATATATATGTATAATCAAGTATGTAGCATTGAGACACGTTGTTCCTTTCTAATGTATTTGATTTATTGATATATAAACAAATACAAGGATTGTTGCGGAACAAAGATAAACACCCAAGTGTAAATATCTAAACAATCCTGAAAAACAAGTGATCTAAATAACTTGGAAATACTCGTAAGTTTACTTAGAGTATATCTCACAAGTTGCAATGCTAAAGTTTCAAGCTGTTTGCAAGTTGTGAGAAGACTTTGTATTTATAGACCAAGTACATGATGATGTGGACAAGATCGTACAAATGTGGTTGTGAGCATTTAAGGAATTAAACCTAATTCCTTATGTGCTCAACTAGGAAGAGTATATAAGTCAGTTGATGTGATTTATAGTACTATGTTCCAAACCCATACTTTTACCTTGTACCTTTTATTAATAGATAAATCTATTAACTGGGTAAAGGTATGTAAAGTAAAAAGTCTTCCTCGTAATCAGTGTAAAGTGTTGTTAATACTTTATACTGAGATGCTTCAGTCTTCGATCTGGTAGAATCACTCTTTGCTCGCTTCTGAGATGATTCTCTTCTTCATACTTCAGTCTTTGACTTCAGAATGAATGCTTCAGATTTGCCTTGATCTGAACTGAAGTGAAGCTTCAGTGAAGGAATTCTGAGATACCTCAGAATTCTGTACAAACGTCTTCACTAACTTCAAGCTATTTCTGAACAAATTATACTTGGTCGATTTCCGACCTAACAAATTCCCCCTATTTGTTCTGAAATAGTGCATGCATCTCAGACTTCTATCTATACATGTTTGTAAGTCTGAAATGCAAGTTTTGTTTAAGTTGTAAAGATTTTCTAAGTACATCTTATAGATCATTGATGTCCCAGAATTTTACTTGTGGTTTTCTAACTTAAACCTACCATCTACTTATTGGTTACAATTTGCAACATATATATACAAACTGAAATGTTTGTTACAAATGTAAATATATTACAAGTACATGATAAACTGAAAAGAAACTACTTCTTGGCAGGCCTTGAACCAGAAGGTGCCTCAGTAGGTTTTCTCTTCAGTGAAGAATGATCCTTCTTTGCAAACAATCTTCCTTCAATTTCTACCTTGGCCTGCATCTTTTGTTGTATTCTTGCTAACCATGCACCAATCAAGGTAGATTTAGGCTTCCCTTTCAGAATCTGGATCATCTCCCTATGCTCAGAAATCCCAAACTCGTGAACTGAAACTTGATTGTATTCTTCAGCTGCCCTACCTTCCCTTTTCACAATCAAGTCAAATAACTTCAATCCATCAGCCTTTGTAACTTCCATATCAATGATTTTGGCTGGATGCGATCGATGGTTCATATAATGATCATACTGATCCTTTTCATGTTTCCTTTGGATCTCAGCAGCATCATCAGATATTGGTTTGAGTGAAGTAAAGACAACATCACGAGAATCTTTCTTTGCAGTCCTTGTTCTAGTTCTGGGCTTTGTGGGTGGTCTGGACAACTCTTTTTCTACCTTCAGAACTCCAGCCAGAATCTCTTTCTTCTTTATGGCCATTTCTTTTTCTCTATTTTTCACCAAGTCCTCAATGGACATTTTGAAAGTGAGATGGTCCAGCTTTTGTTCTATGGGAGAGTAGTTTACCCCATATTCATATTCGAGCATTTCGACAATAGCCTTCTGCACTCTTGGATCATTTTTGATTTTCTGATATCTTTCTAGTGAGAGACCAAGAGCTGCAGCATCAATGTGATCAAGGGTTCCCATTTTCTGGTGTTGAATCCTTTCTCTTTCCTTATTCTCTCCCCACATAATAAATTGATTAGAGACTTGCTTCTGCAAAGTCTCTAATTTCTTGCTATCAGCATTTGGATCATGAAGTGGGTAGCCTTGTTCATCAACGTTTTCACCAACAACCAAACCAGAACCCTTAGCATTTTTCTTTGTTGGTTCTGCCACCACTTGGGCCTTTCCCTTATCTTTCTTTCCAGCTTCAGATTCAGGATTCTGAACTTGTTCCCCCTGAACTGAGGTGCTACCAGATTGTACCTCAGTTTGCTTCTTGGTTGCTTCGATCATTTCTTGAGTACTAGCCAGCAAACCAATAGGCACACCACTTCCCCCTTTGGGAATCTCTAAAGGCATCTTAGCATAAAGGTCAATTGAAGTTTTAATTGCCTTTAGTGGTTCCCAACTTTGTTGTTCTAGGCATTCACAAATACCCTTTGTCATTGTAGCAAACTGAGCCCTTAATCTGAATGAAGAATTAAGGTTCAGTGCTTCTTGATCTTTTAAGTCTTTCAACATCTTTCTATCTTCTTCAGTGAAAGAAGTAGGGGGAGGAGGAGCAATATCAGTTTCTTTCTTCAGAAGAGTTAGAATTTCATCTAACTGGTTGGATTGATTCTGAACTGAACCTTCAAGCTTGGACACTGAATCTTTTACTTCATTTACAGCCTTGTTCACTTTGTCATTTGTGTCTTTGGTCAGTTCAGCAATCATCATTCTACTTCCATACAAACCTTCTCAGAAATAGATTCTGAAATCTGAGCAGTTAAGTTCTGAGTTAGCTCAGACTTCAGATTCTAAAATACCAACACTTATAGAAGCCCCAAGTTCTTTTTCATTTACACTTGGCTTCTGAACCAACTCATGAACTTCACTTCCAATAGCCATAAACTCTTGCTTCAACAGCTCAACACTAGATGTCAAGTTGGCAACAACCGAAGCTTGCACATCTCTCTTTGTTAGTTTGAAGGCTTCTCTGATTGCAGAGCTCACCTTATTGCAAGTCATCACCAACTCATTCAGCTTCCCAACTACTAGTCCTTCATTTCCAGCAACTTTGGTTAACTCAGTTCCAAGAAACATCTGAGCACCTTTCATTTCAGCAACTGAACTAGTATTGGCAGTTAGAGACTTGGTTAAATCCTCCACCCTAAGAATAAGGCTTTGGACTTCGGTTTGGGTTTTCTCTAACTGTGCTTCTACATTTAAAGGAGGTGGGGGTTGTGCAGAAGCAGGAGCAACAAATGGCAATTTACCAAGCCCTTTAAGTACATTATTGAGTTGTGCATCAGTTGGACTCTCAGATTCTGTTTCAGAATCCAAGTCCTTCTCTATTGGGGCATCATAATTGATAAGCGGTGGGATGTTGTGAATTTGGGGGTGAAGAAATTGAAGTGAAGGAGTAAATGAAGGATCGGTGACATAAGCAGGAGTAGTGCCTGGTGGAAAAATTGGATTTTGATGAGATGGTGGTGGTGGAACATAAGGCTCATTGTCTTGTTCTTGTTGGATTTCTGGGAGAGGAGGAGGGGCGTTTGCGAGGATGGTGGCTGGATCCGAATCAGATTGATTCGCCTCCAATAATCCCTCGTCAAACTCAAAGTCAGAAGAGAATCAAGATTCTCCTGAGGTAGCTCATCGTCATCCCAGAAAGCATTCACTTTTGCAATCTGGTCAGATATGCCCTGGTTTGGGTCACTAGTACCCTCACCAGATTCTGATTCAACAGCTGCAGAAGCAGTTATATCGTCACCAGTTTTAACGATTGGCTCAACCGTAGTATCATCGCCAGGGACAATAGATATAGGAGCTGGACTTTTCATAATGTTCAGCAACTTATCTCTAGGTCGACTAACGGGTCCTACATTCTTTTGTAGCCCACTTAGTGACCTTTCTGAACCAGCTAGTGTGGCTGAAACAGTTTTATTAAATACCTGAAGCATAGCAGAAGAGAGTTCATGCTCATTTTCAGTAGTAGATGCCTTTGAGAAATCTCTGCCATATTCAGGTACAGAAGCTTCAGGTCCAGCTTCATTATAAGCTTCTCCAAGTATATCCATAAAACATAAGCTTAAAAATCTTGGAAAGGTGATATGCAGGCTTCTTTTTCCTTTTAATTTTGTAATGAGCTAAGAGAAAAGAATCTCAGCAAAGTCTGCCTGTATCCCATTCCAAATATAATACCCCATCTCAACTTGGGGTAGTGAAAGTTGGTCCAACCCTCCATGGTTGCCACCAAGACTTTCCACAATCTGGGTCCAGAAGAACCTCCAGCAATTGCCAAATCCAGACATAAAAATGTGTCTGGAGGTCTTCAAATTACCATCAGCATCCTCCATATCGCCATGACCGGTGGCGACTAGAACCTCCCTGAAATTGACTCCTTTGAGTCTTTTAGCAAACACCTGGGAAGGTTCGAGGTAGTTCAGATGAAGGGAATTTCTGAACCCCTCAAGAGTGATAACACACTGCTTGGTGCCCTCATTGAGAGTGAAAGAGATGGATTGTTCATCTTTACTCACCACAGGAGTGTACCAGAATTCAAGCAAGTATCGATGATACAATGCCTGAGGATTAGCAGTCAACGCATAATGGAATGGAGATTGCTCCCAGAAATTATTGATTTTTCCCATTAGCGTTTTGGATTTCACATTTAGTTGAGCCAAGAAATTGCTCATATTAAAACGAATTTGAGAAGGTGTGAAATTCTTTGGCCATGTGGCAGATGTTTTCACATCACTCGATGGAGTATATTTGAAATTGATGAGCGATTTAGGTTGTGAAGAAGATGATGATTTAGACATTTTAAGAATCGAAAGATGAAAGTGAAAGGAATATGAGGAGTTAAGGATTTGAGAGTGAAAAAGAGAGAGATTGATGATTGGAAAGTAAATGAAAAACGAAGTAAATGAAAGAATGAAAAAGGAATTTGAATTTAAGATGGAATATAAAATGATTTTCCAATTAAAAACAATTTCTGGGGTCAAGTCCGCATTTAATGCAGAGACGTTTGAGTGACCCCACCCTGCAACACTTTTTCAGAAAAAGTACTCATTACTTCCTATTTTACGGCGCAACTTGTGTGACACATAAGCATGACCAACGTAAGTTGAAAACATAGTATGCAGTAGGTCACGTGTACACACAATTCACCAAGTATCAAAAATATCTTGAAAAGATTGATGTATTTCAGTGATGACTAAACAAATTCTGAGCATGGTCAGTTCCAAAAAGATCTGAACCATCTCAGTTAATAAAATTCAACTGAAATATTTTTGATTTTCTGAAGTGCTTCAGTTAAATACGTTTTTCTGAGTAAAAGGTTACCCCTCAAATGAAGGTTTATTTTAACGTTTGAAAAATATTTAACATTCCCCCTGAAGTGATGATCCATGAATTAATAAGTGCCAAGATAGTATCACAAAGGCGTTCGATAGCTAGGCGAGCAAAAATTACATGGATCGCTCAGACTGGTGAACCAGATCAGTGTCACTGAGGCGTTCATAACAAGATTACCAGTCTAAGGATTTAACATACCCAACTCACTGACTAGATGTTTAAAGGTTTTGACATCTAAAGGTTTTGTAAAAACATCAGCGAGTTGCTTATCAGTGGGAATAAAGTGCAATTCAATATCTCCTTTCAGAATATGATCGCGAATGAAATGATACCTGAGGTCGATGTGCTTGGTTTTCGAGTGCATCACAGGATTGTGAGATATGGTAATGGCACTAGTGTTATCACAAAAGATTGGAGTCTTTGTGTAAGTAACACCATAATCAGTCAGCTGGTTTTTCATCCATAAAATCTGAGCACAACAACTTGCTGCAGAAATATACTCAGCTTCTGCAGTGGATAGTGATACTGCAGTCTGCTTCTTACTGGTCCAGCTTACTAATTTGCCACCCAGGAAATGACACCCACCAGTGGTACTTTTCCTGTCTATCTTGCAACCTGCATGATCAGAATCTGAATAACCCATTAGATCTAGACTAGAGCCTTTGGGATACCAAAGACCCAGTCTGGGGACACCTTTAAGGTATCTGAAGATCCTTTTAACAGCATTTGCATGTGCTTCTCTGGGATCAGACTGAAATCTAGCACAAAGGCATGTTGCAAACATTATGTCTGGTCTACTTGCAGTTAAATACATCAGTGAACCAACCATACCACGATATTTTGTATGGTCCACTGGTTTTCCATGTGGATCAGAATCCAAAGTTAATGGAGCAGAAATAGGAGTATCTTTTGATGAGACTGAATCAAATTGATATTTCTTTAATAAATCTCTGACATATTTTTCCTGGTTTATGAAAATACCATCTTCAGTTTGTTTTACTTGAAGTCCCAGAAAATATGTCAGTTCACCCATCATACTCATTTCATACTCAGAAGACATGATTTTAGAAAAATTTTCTCATATCTTCTCATTTGTAGAACCAAACACAATATCATCAACATAAATTTGTACTAAAAGGATATCACTTTTATCATGCAATATGAACAAAGTGTTATCAATTGCACCACGTTTAAAACCATTTTTAAGAAGATGTTTAGTAAGAGTATCATACCAGGCTCTGGGTGCTTGTCTCAGACCATATAAGGCTTTGTTCAGTCTGTACACCCAATGTGGTTTTTCTTCATTGATGAACCCTGGTGGTTGATACACATAAACGACTTCTTCTAGTTCTCCATTCAGGAATGCACTTTTGACATCCATTTGATAGACTTTAAATTGATGATGAGCTGCAAAAGCTAAGAATATTCTGATAGCTTCAAGTCTAGCAACTGGTGCAAAAGTTTCATCAAAATCTATTCCCTCTTCTTGTGCATATCCTTTTGCAACAAGTCTTGCTTTGTTTCTTATGATGTGACCATCTTCGTCCATCTTGTTTCTGAAGACCCATCTTGTCCCAATTGGTTCCTTCTTCAGGTTACTGGGACAAGGAACGAGTTCCCATACATCGTTTCTTTTAAACTGGTTGAGCTCATCTTGCATGGCTTCAACCCAGCTTGGGTCTTGCATAGCCTCGTCAATCTTCTTGGGTTCAATTAGAGATAAGAAGCTGACGTTTAAGCATTGATCGCTTGTGGCTCTTCTGGTCTGAACCCCTCTACTGGACTCTCCAATAATTTGCTCGATTGGATGTGCTTTTGTCCATTTAGAGTATTGACCAGGATGAATACTGATATCAGTGCAAGAACTTCTCTGAGTAACTTCAGGAGGAGCGTCAGAAAATACATTTTCAGCTTCTTCTTCTTCCTGCAGATCATGACTTGCATCATGAAATTCTTCAGAATGAGGTTGCTCAGTGGAGCCTGATATCAGAGGAGAAGCAGCATGTACATCTGATCCAATAGTCAGTTCAGAAGGTAGTTTGAAACTGACTGGAGGATAAAATGGAATGTTGCTAGGTTTGTTTAATACTGGTTCTGAACGGAGATGTTCAGAAGCATGTTCAGGTGACTGTTCAGTTTCAGCAATAGGATCAGAATCACCAAAACTTATTGGACTTTCTGAGGGTGGTACAGGAATGGAATTTTTAAAAATTGCAGAATTGGATTCATCAAAGGTAACATGAATTGACTCATCAACCTTTTCAAGTCTCTTGTTAAAGACTCTAAAGGCTTTGCGATTTGATGAATATCCTAGGAAGTATCCTTCATCAGCTTTTGCATCAAATTTTCCAAGCTGACTTGAATCATTCAGAATGTATACTGGACACCCAAATACATGGAAGTATCCAATATTAGGCTTTCTATTTCTGAGTACTTCATAGGAGGTCTTCTTGTGTCTTTTGACATAAACAGATCTGTTCTGAGTGTAGCATGCAGTTGCAACAGCTTCAGCCCAGAAATTCTTGGGAAGACCAGATTCATTTAACATACTTCTAGCAGCTTCAATCAGCGTACGATTCTTTCTTTCTACAACACCATTCTGCTCTGGTGTGTGTGCTGAGGAGAAGTTCTGAGATATGCCAGTTTCAGTGCAGAAGGACTCCAGAGTAGCATTTCTGAATTCAGTGCCATTGTCACTTCTGAGCTGACAAACTTTTCGCTTGTGCTTGAGCTCAATTTGTTTGATGAGAGCAATGATTTCAGCAGCAGCTTCACTTTTGGACCTGAGGAAAATCACCCAGCAGTATCTTGAATATTCATCAACGATAACAAGGGTGTACTTCTTTCCTGCTCTGGTCTGAACATTCACTGGTCCAAAAAGGTCCATGTGAAGCATATGAAGAGGTTCAGTTATACTAAAGCTTTGCTTTGTCTTGAATGAAGCTCTTTTCTGCTTACCCATTTCACAACCTGGACATGGCTTGTCTTTATTGAAAGACATAGAGGGTATCCCATCAACAAGTTGTTTTCTAGACAACTTATTGATGTTCTTGAAGTTCAGATGGGATAATCTCTTGTGCCACAGCCAGTTTGTGTCTTCATCTGCCTTTGAATAGAAACATTGTTCAGAGGTAGAAGGATTCATATCAATGACATAAATGTTTCCCTTCCTTGGTGCAATCAGTACCACCTTTCCATCCCTGTTGAATATGGTGCCTTGTGAAATATCAAATAAAACCTTGAAGCCATCATCACACAGTTGACTGACACTGATCAGGTTATATTTCAAACCGTTCACATATGCAACACGTGTGAATTTGACTTGACCATTATTCACCACACCATATCCCTCAGTTTTTCCATTACCATCATTTCCAAAAACTATTGAGGGCCCCTCTTGCAACCTATATTCCTCTAGCAGGGTCTGATAACCAGTCATGGTTCGGCCAGCAGCACTGTCCAGAAACCATATATTCTTCTTTCGGTCTCCCTGCACACAAACAAAGATTAGTTCTTTTTGGGAACCCATCTTTGGATGGGTTCACTAGACTCTCCCTTAGCAGTCTCAGATTTCTTTGGTTCATAAGGAACAGAAGGATCAAAGGGGATTTCAGTCATTATTTCAGATGACAGAAAAATAGTTGGTTTGATGGGGTTTTCAACCTTTTTCTTTTCAGATTTCTTCTTGGTTTGCTTAGAAAAAGGTTTTGTGTTTTGTTTAGGTTGAAGAGGAGGAGTTTCAACATTTTTTAAACGTGCATTACAGCTCTGCACTTGTCTAGCCAATAGTTGAAATTGACTTTCTAACCTTAACAAAATTGATTCTTCATTAGACATCTGAGCCTTACCTGAATCTGAGGTAGATGGCTCAGTGGGAGAGAAATTTTTCTTCTTCTTTAGGTCTTTAGAAACCTTAGATGAAGTCTGAGGGAATGGCTTTTTGGATTTAGCCTTCCTTTCTGAAACAGTTGTCTGAGCTGTTTCAGATTTACCCTCAGATTGTTCCTGGGCTTTATTAGTTACAGTTTTCTGCTTGCCAACTTTAGGAAAAATGATTTCAGGTTTTATTTCCTTTGTAAGAGCATCTAAATCAGTGATTATAGATGCCAAATGAAGATCACCAGACTCATATGTTGCTCTTTGTGATGCAAAAGTATTTTTAATTGCAGCATCTGGCCTTGGTGCTTTCATCCAAGATTTAATAATTGCTTGTTCTTTTTCAAGGATGGATTTTAATTCTTCCTTTTCCAATTCTAAAGTTGCAACCATAGACTGATAACTTTTTAGAGCCAATTGAACATCTTTCAGTTCTTTTAGTCTGGCATGACTGGCGTTCAGTTCAGAAGCATTATTTTCAAACATTTTTAGGCTTTCTGAACGCACTGTCTCAACAAAAGAGATGTCAGCCTCTAAAAGAACCAAAAGGTCCAGTTTGTGTTCCTCATTATTTTCAAAGCCAAAATTACTGACCTTTTTCATTACAATATCCACCCAGCGACCAGATTCAACATCGGATTTGACCAAATGACCTTGATCTTCTTGTGCCATGAAACACATGTCCCTAACTTCTTCTTCATCATCAGATGATTCATCAGAATCTTCCCATTTTTCAGTTTTGGCAATCATACAACTGTTGCTTGAGTTGTCTTGTGCCAGAAGAGCCATATGTGCCTTTAACTTCTTGTATTTGGCCTTATAGCTGTCATCAGATTTCTGAAAATAGAATGGTTAGGAGCAGATTGTGATGATGATGGTTGACTAGATCTGCATTCCTTCATGAAATGTCCTTTCTTGCCGCGTTTAAAGCATTTAAGATTGGACTTGTCAATAGAAGCACTGGAAGCAAAGGGTTTGCCAGATCGATTTGACTTGGCCTTAAAACGATTGAACGTTTTAGCCAGCATGGCAACCAGATCATCATTGTCATTCTCATCACAATCATGAGTAACATTACCAGAGACACCAGTTTTTAACATTTCAGAAACCATCTTCTTCATCGAGTCAGAAATGTCACTCTCAGAAGATAGTAGAGTAGTGCTATGAGGTTCAGAATACTGAACTATACCAGAACTGGTAGAAACATGATTCTTGGCATCTTGCTCAGCCATAGCTCTCTCAGCTTTGTTCTCTTCAGTATATCTGAAGGCTCCATAAAGGAAGCAAGAGTGTGACTGTGCAAAGTTTTGCCTTGTCTCAAGACCAAGATTAAATTTTCCCATTCGGAAGGTAAAATGTCACAAAATTTTTCCAACAAAATTTCTTTATCTTTGGTTACACCCAGGGCTTTCAGTTGATTTACCAGATTTGTGAATCTGATGTAAGTTTGAGTTAAGGTTTCCCAGGGATAGCAAAAAAAGACTCATATCTTTTGTTTAAAGCAACTTTTCTTGTGACAATTGTCTCATTTGTGCCTTCAAACTGTGTCATTAGTTCCTCCCACATTAATTTGGAGTTTTCAAATAAAACAAGAGTGGGCATTAGGGTTTCAGGAACTGCATATAAGATCATATTTTGTAACTTGGTGTCAAGGTCTACAACTCTATGATCTTCCTCAGACCAATGATCCTTCTCCTTAGGTGACTGCCTAGGAGTCCCATCGGTATTTCTGACAACAGTAGAAGCATTCATGGGGACAAGGGTCCTTCTTTTAAGATATCGGGCAAATGTCTTTCAACACCAGCAATATACTTTAGCATGCAAGCTTTCCATGTTTGAAAGTTTTCACTATTCCCATCAAACTTGGGAACAGGATTATCCAAAAATAGTGATAAATTGTAATTAAGATTAGAAGACATTCTTGTTGTTAAGTCATAGATAAATGATTACTTAGGTTGAGGGGCTAATTGTGATAATTAGCATAGATGTATTGTTAGACTATATATAGCCCTCATACCTTAGAAATCATAAAAAGGACATAACAAACACTTCAATTTCACACACACATTAATCCCAAGCTTTCAGTTTATTCGATCTTTATCTCTCAAAACACACACACACACACCAAGAACACACACTAGCAAACCGCCATTGTTAGATTGAATTCAGAGCTAAAATCGTGTTATAACAAGTGGTATCAGAGCAAAACATCAATCGGATGACGATCCATACCTGAATTCATTCACAAATTCATCAAAATCAATTTTAAAATCAAATTCTGTTCGTAATATTTCACCTACTGGTTCTTCAAAATTCACACATCAAATCTCATAAAATCACAGTTGTTTGTTCATCAATAGATTCGTGGCTATTGATAACATAATCCTGTCAATTTTCATGTTCCAATTCAATCCAAATCTCGAGATTGAATTTTGAGTTTTGGCGCGTAATTTCAGGGATTTGAATCTGTTGTGTTTTGTGTTGAATTTTGTTCATAATCGTGTTACGGACGTGAATTAAAACAGTTTGGAAGTGATTTCGTGATCTAACTCCTAGTAATTCATAAGAAATCGAAGTTTTAAAAAGTTGATAATGGAGTTTTTCTGGAAATGTGTTCAGATGAAGAAGATAACCAAGACGATCTGCCTAAGATCGTTTTAGTTCAGTGCTTTGTGGCTTGTTAAGACGATCCTAACAAGATCGTTTTAGTAAAGAGTGTGTTGTGGAAGTGTTGATTCTGGCTAACTAATCCAAAAGGATTGGTTTGGTCATTTCATACACTTAAAAGTTTTTTGTGAAAGAAAACAAGACGATCTTCATACCAAGATCGTCTCATTTTTTTTCCCAGGACGAACTTCAAACCAAGATCGTTTCACCTAAGACGATCTTCATCTAAATCGTTTCATTTTCATACTTAGCCAAATTTCTTCAAGATTTCCAAGACGATCTTCATTCAAGATCGTCCCAGTTTTCAAGACCGTTTCATTTCTTATACTTAATCAAATTTTCTTCAAGATTTCCAAGACGATCTTACTCAAAGACGATCTCACCCAGAACGATTTTGTCAAGATCGTTTCATTTCCTAATCGTTTCAAGATCGTTTCAATTTCCTTGTTAATCAAGATCGTTTCATTTACCTGGTTCAATCAAGATCGTTTCAATTCTTGTCTAAATCAAGATCGTTTCATTTTCTTACCAAGATCGTTTCATTTGCTCTTTCAATTC
>CM067168.1:163028324-163045601 GCA_034093135.1 Erigeron breviscapus | reverse complement strand
TGAATTTAGCTTATTTATTTTACTTTTTAATTTATAACCTTCTCTCGCTCTCTTTAACTTAAATATAAAATTAAATATAAAAATTATACTGTTCAACAAATACATTCTTAGTATAATTCAGAATTTGACTTACTATATATACTAGCCTTTCCATTTACATTTACATATTATTTGCATCTTTTTTAAAAACCCACTTAAATACATGTCTGCTTTATTGAAAAGAAAAAGGATTCGTGCTCTTACCGTGTAAGTAAATTATGAATATAATTATTACATAAAATTTGTATGCTTTTCATAATCATTGAACTATATTTTTTTATTATTATTTATATTAAAACAATTTCTATTTGTTATTTAGAAGTTTTACTACAGATCCTCCATTAAAGATTGAAATATGTTTGCATCATGGAGGTCGATTTGTTCAGCTGCGTAAAGGCTATGAATATTTGGGTGGCAATTCGCTGATGATATGTGATATTAAAACAAGTGAATTCCGTATGGATGATTTAATTCAATATTACTATGCTAGATTTCCAGGATGTAGACATCCAGTTTGGTTTATCTACAGAAAGCCAGGTCGTTCACTTGGCCAAGCTAATTCAATTCGTAGACTTCAAGATGAAACGGACTTGAGTAATCTATATATGATATCAAATGTTGATGATGTTTTAGATATATATGTCACGCATTCACCTAATATACGTAGATTGCGTTTAAATTTATTGTAGTGAAAATCCTATCATGTACAATCAATCAATGTTTAGTTAAGTTTATTTGTAGCAACTGCCAAATTTCCAGGTCAACGTTTACTCTAAGTTGTATTTTAAATTAAGTTAGTCAAGCATGATAGGAATTTATCTAAATTATTGTGGCAGTAAGCATGACATAAAAAAATAAATAAAGTGAGTATTGTTTCTTATTTATTCAAGCATTGGTATCTTAATAAAATGCATTATATAAATGGGTAAAACAATTAGGTTGTCTAGCAAATGGTGAAAGTCAAACTACACTGAAGATTTTTCCATACTTTAAAACGACATAACCAAATTTCATGTACTACATCAAGTAACCAGGTTCTTTTTCCCGTGAATATAAAATGCTAAAATGATATCATTTACACCATATGTTAACTATAGAACATTCAAGATTTTAGGACTAAAGAGAAAATTTAACTTTCTCTAACTTTCCTTTTCATGAGTCCTTTTTGAGCTATCCCATACTCTGGGAAAAATAGATCCATCTATATTTGTGTAAGTATCTAATTCTCAAGTGAAACAAGAATGTTAGACAAATGACATTATGAGCAATGGACAAATTGCAACTATCTAGTTATGAATCGGTTGGGAGTAACCATCTCATTCTAGTATAACCTCAAGTATGTCATCACTTGTTAGGAAAAAGAGAATACCATTCTGATGAAAGTATAATCTACCACCTATTTCTATAGATATAAGTACTAGCAATAAATAATATCAAGCCAAATAAGAAAAGACAAGTGAATGAGACAAAACACTTCTTTTCCCTACCTCAACCCATCGTGAATGAAGAGAAGAACCTTCAATTTGGAAAATCTGCAACATAGTTTCCTTCTATTTTGGATACTAGGCTTCCCTATTTAGTGTAACTCCTAAGTTGTAGGGGACATGGTAGGAGGAATGTAATTAATGAATGAGAACAAACAATACATGACAAAAACTCTCATACTCTCCTGGATGTCGATCACCTCTCTTCCCCCATCAACACTCTCCATTCATTCTATAAATAGTCTTGTTCAATTAGCCAAACCTTTTTGTACCAATATATCATCTATCCCTTACCATTTGAACACATTTAAACAAGCTTATAGTTCTGTCTCTTTACTATTTTAGGACCAGAAAAATCACAGCCCAAAATACTACTAAATCATCATCACTATGGCCATAATAGATAGTTAATATAAGGCTGTTTCCTTGGGTCGCTTAGCTTCGGTTTTGGGTTGGAGTCTAGAGGTTTAGTAGCAGTAAGATTATGTAAGTAAACTCGAACCCTATATCCTTCAGATTTCTTATGTTTCTAAGCGTGTTGTTAAACTCGAACTTCTTTCTCTTGTTCACTAGTAGCACAATTTCGCCCACTACTATCCAGGAGCTTGTTTCGTCATCTCTATACTTCTCATGTGACAACTCGTAATTAATTAACAACGAGTTAGTCTTAATCTTGTTTAAGATTAGTCATTATCATAATCTCGTCGAATTTAGACTGTCATTTGACGTGGAACTTATCAGACTTTTGGACTTTTGACTTAGTCAAATTAGACGTATCTTGATGACGTAGACTATTAGCTATTTAGACGAATGCCGAGTCTTAAAAATAACTTTAAATAAATATTTAAATGTTATGTCTTGTACACAGTAAATAGACTGTCTAAACTTAATATTTCTAAAGTTACTTTGACTAAACTTTATTGACTTGTCCTAACTAAAATGAGACGAGGGAAAATACCTTTACTTTACATTTTGACTTTTAGGTCAAACGGTATTTAATCATAAGCATTTTACCCAATTAAGGGTATTAAAAATATCTATTTTTAGGCCACATGGGCCGGTTCCACAGTGTGTGGAGGGAAATGAAACAACAAAATGTTTTCCCCCTTTTGTTCTTCTTGGCTGGTCGACACAAACCCACACCAAAAACACACACTCAAAACACTCTTTTCTCTAATTCAAATCTTGGGAAGGAGAAATCAAAGGGGATTCAAAGGAAAGGATTTTATAACTATAATAGTTAGGGTTTTATCATCATTATCATCTTTATCTTCATCAATTCTATTTCAAGAACTTCAAATTTGGTAAGTTGACTAAATTCTTCAAACTTTTGATTCTTCTAAATTTAATCTTATTATTTAGTTTCATTTACTTTAAATTGAACTTATTGGTCAAGAAGATGAAATGAGTTTTGATATTGGTTGTTAGATGGATTTTTGATTTAGAAATAAGAAGTTGAGATCAAAAAGTGTTGAAATGGTATATGGTTAGCGAAATAAATTGTTTCCAGGCCTATTGGTCATGTTTATACTAGTTATAGTGAAGGGAATTGAATCAAAAACGATTTGGGTTATTTCTGCATATGAACTGCTGGTTTTTGGCTGCAGAATGGGGCCACTGCGGCGCAGTGGCGTTGTCTTAGCCCACTGCGGCGCAGTGCCCAGACTCTGGTCTGGTGTCGACTTAAGCCACTGCGGCGCAGTGAGCATGTTTCTAGCTCACTGCGGCGCAGTGTAAACCCTCGGAAAAATATTGTTTTTGGCTGACTGCGGCGCAGTGGGGTGAAACTTTTCCCACTGCGGCGCAGTGGTATGTTGCTGAAATTTTTGACATTTCTAGTTTTTGACAACTTGAACGTTTGGACTTGGTAAATATCGAATGGTACTCTAGACTACCTTATAATGACAATTTCATTGATATTGCCAACAAAAGTTAAATAAAATGAAAGATTAAATCACACTTGGTCGTGGCATTCTAGGATTGATAGCTAAGTAGTTGTACGTAGGATACTTGTCGTCGTGAGATTTGATCCTCACCATTGGTACTCTTATCCTAGGTTTTGGATAGACGTGGAGACTAGACTGCTCATATTCTCGGACTACTCATACTTTAGCTCGTAGACTGCTAAGGTGAGTTTATGGCGCCCTTTTTCTTTTACTTTGGGCCTGAAAAGCATGTACTGTATACACGATTATTTTATAAATGATTTGTCTTTGTCTATGCCATGAGATTTGGTAAATTAAATCATTTGTCTTATGTCTTGCCATGTTGACGGCTGTCTGAAAGTGTGTATACATGTCTTACGGAATATTGAACTAAATGACTTTGACTTGCCATGTTGGCGGCTGACTAAATTGTTCTTTGTGTTTGACGAACTAAAATGATCCCCTTTATGTAGTTTTACCATTATGAGATTTTAATGGTAGTCTTGTCAGCTTTCGTACCTGACAGTCTTGGTTCTGGTCCGTACCCCACTGTAGACGGGAAATCCTGTACGAGGCATATTATCTTTGTCAGACTTCGGTCTGTACAGTCATATATTATCTTTGTCAGACTTCGGTCTGTACAGTCATATATTATCTTTGTCAGACTTCGGTCTGTACAGTCATATATTATCTTTGTCAGACTTCGGTCTGTACAGTCATATATTATCTTTGTCAGACTTCGGTCTGTACAGTCATATATTATCTTTGTCAGACTTCGGTCTGTACAGTCATATATTATCTTTGTCAGACTTCGGTCTGTACAGTCATATATTATCTTTGTCAGACTTCGGTCTGTACAGTCATATATTATCTTTGTCAGACTTCGGTCTGTACAGTCATATATTATCTTTGTCAGACTTCGGTCTGTACAGTCATATATTATCTTTGTCAGACTTCGGTCTGTACAGTCATATATTATCTTTGTCAGACTTCGGTCTGTACAGTCATATATTATCTTTGTCAGACTTCGGTCTGTACAGTCATATATTATCTTTGTCAGACTTCGGTCTGTACAGTCATATATTATCTTTGTCAGACTTCGGTCTGTACAGTCATATATTATCTTTGTCAGACTTCGGTCTGTACAGTCATATATTATCTTTGTCAGACTTCGGTCTGTACAGTCATATATTATCTTTGTCAGACTTCGGTCTGTACAGTCATATATTATCTTTGTCAGACTTCGGTCTGTACAGTCATATATTATCTTTGTCAGACTTCGGTCTGTACAGTCATATATTATCTTTGTCAGACTTCGGTCTGTACAGTCATATATTATCTTTGTCAGACTTCGGTCTGTACAGTCATATATTATCTTTGTCAGACTTCGGTCTGTACAGTCATATATTATCTTTGTCAGACTTCGGTCTGTACAGTCATATATTATCTTTGTCAGACTTCGGTCTGTACAGTCATATATTATCTTTGTCAGACTTCGGTCTGTACAGTCATATATTATCTTTGTCAGACTTCGGTCTGTACAGTCATATATTATCTTTGTCAGACTTCGGTCTGTACAGTCATATATTATCTTTGTCAGACTTCGGTCTGTACAGTCATATATTATCTTTGTCAGACTTCGGTCTGTACAGTCATATATTATCTTTGTCAGACTTCGGTCTGTACAGTCATATATTATCTTTGTCAGACTTCGGTCTGTACAGTCATATATTATCTTTGTCAGACTTCGGTCTGTACAGTCATATATTATCTTTGTCAGACTTCGGTCTGTACAGTCATATATTATCTTTGTCAGACTTCGGTCTGTACAGTCATATATTATCTTTGTCAGACTTCGGTCTGTACAGTCATATATTATCTTTGTCAGACTTCGGTCTGTACAGTCATATATTATCTTTGTCAGACTTCGGTCTGTACAGTCATATATTATCTTTGTCAGACTTCGGTCTGTACAGTCATATATTATCTTTGTCAGACTTCGGTCTGTACAGTCATATATTATCTTTGTCAGACTTCGGTCTGTACAGTCATATATTATCTTTGTCAGACTTCGGTCTGTACAGTCATATATTATCTTTGTCAGACTTCGGTCTGTACAGTCATATATTATCTTTGTCAGACTTCGGTCTGTACAGTCATATATTATCTTTGTCAGACTTCGGTCTGTACAGTCATATATTATCTTTGTCAGACTTCGGTCTGTACAGTCATATATTATCTTTGTCAGACTTCGGTCTGTACAGTCATATATTATCTTTGTCAGACTTCGGTCTGTACAGTCATATATTATCTTTGTCAGACTTCGGTCTGTACAGTCATATATTATCTTTGTCAGACTTCGGTCTGTACAGTCATATATTATCTTTGTCAGACTTCGGTCTGTACAGTCATATATTATCTTTGTCAGACTTCGGTCTGTACAGTCATATATTATCTTTGTCAGACTTCGGTCTGTACAGTCATATATTATCTTTGTCAGACTTCGGTCTGTACAGTCATATATTATCTTTGTCAGACTTCGGTCTGTACAGTCATATATTATCTTTGTCAGACTTCGGTCTGTACAGTCATATATTATCTTTGTCAGACTTCGGTCTGTACAGTCATATATTATCTTTGTCAGACTTCGGTCTGTACAGTCATATATTATCTTTGTCAGACTTCGGTCTGTACAGTCATATATTATCTTTGTCAGACTTCGGTCTGTACAGTCATATATTATCTTTGTCAGACTTCGGTCTGTACAGTCATATATTATCTTTGTCAGACTTCGGTCTGTACAGTCATATATTATCTTTGTCAGACTTCGGTCTGTACAGTCATATATTATCTTTGTCAGACTTCGGTCTGTACAGTCATATATTATCTTTGTCAGACTTCGGTCTGTACAGTCATATATTATCTTTGTCAGACTTCGGTCTGTACAGTCATATATTATCTTTGTCAGACTTCGGTCTGTACAGTCATATATTATCTTTGTCAGACTTCGGTCTGTACAGTCATATATTATCTTTGTCAGACTTCGGTCTGTACAGTCATATATTATCTTTGTCAGACTTCGGTCTGTACAGTCATATATTATCTTTGTCAGACTTCGGTCTGTACAGTCATATATTATCTTTGTCAGACTTCGGTCTGTACAGTCATATATTATCTTTGTCAGACTTCGGTCTGTACAGTCATATATTATCTTTGTCAGACTTCGGTCTGTACAGTCATATATTATCTTTGTCAGACTTCGGTCTGTACAGTCATATATTATCTTTGTCAGACTTCGGTCTGTACAGTCATATATTATCTTTGTCAGACTTCGGTCTGTACAGTCATATATTATCTTTGTCAGACTTCGGTCTGTACAGTCATATATTATCTTTGTCAGACTTCGGTCTGTACAGTCATATATTATCTTTGTCAGACTTCGGTCTGTACAGTCATATATTATCTTTGTCAGACTTCGGTCTGTACAGTCATATATTATCTTTGTCAGACTTCGGTCTGTACAGTCATATATTATCTTTGTCAGACTTCGGTCTGTACAGTCATATATTATCTTTGTCAGACTTCGGTCTGTACAGTCATATAAGGCTCGAAATAAATATCTTAGATTTTGTATATACGTTATAGTTTGAGTTATATTCACAACATACTGTAGATGTGGTGGGAAGGCTGCGGGTGACCCTATATATAAACATTGAAGGTATGTTAGGAATAGAAACTCAACCCGTATGTGTATGCATAAGGTTTATATACGTGATAGTTTGGATTATATTAACAGCATATTTAAAATGTGGTGGGAAGGCTGCGGGTGACCCTATATATAAGCATTTCAAATATGTTGGTAATAGAAACCCAAACCAAATGTGTGTAATCTAGACGAAGATTTCTTTAAAACTCAAATTGCGTACTGTATCATCCATTTGAGACGTACTGCCTTATCCATTTGACTTATATGGATTCTTTGACTATCTTTTCAGACTAGTCATGTCGGATGGAGTTAGCTCAAATGCTGTTGTACCTTGTACACCTCCAGTTCCTGTCATAACAAACTCCATTCCTTATGTTCCTGACTCTTATGAAGAGGAACCAATGGAGGAATCGGGCAATGAATCACGCCCTATCAATCTTATTTCATCTTCCAGTGAATCTGGAGGCGAACATGTGTCTATCCATGTTCAATCATCTGTAACACCGGTATCTCCATATCAGAGGAGGACTACCGAGGGAGCTCATTTGCCTTATGCTCCTAGAGACCCTTATGCTCCTGGTCCTTCTGCACCAGTTCAGGGCAACAGTGGACTTGGTCTTTCATTCTTTCAGGGAGATCCATATGCGGCGGGTCCCTCCAGAGTGCCTGTCTACAACCCAAGTGCTGTTATGCCAGTTGCATCTGCAGCTGATAGGTCGGAATATTATCGCCGACAATTGTCAAGGATGAACAATTCCCTCATCTGTACAAGGGAGAAAATAGAGAATCAAGCTCAGGCGTTGACTGGAGCTTATCAACAGGCGGCTGAGGCTATGTCTGTTGCTAGAGAGGGGAAGGAAACTATTGGGAGGTTGATCTGGATACTGTCTGTGGTGGTGGTGTTAGTGGTGGCTTTGCTGGTCGTTGTTATTTGCAAGATGTAATTTTGTAATAAGTCTTTCTATTGTAAGCCTAGAACTTATAACAACTCGTACTTCTGTACTTTGAGTTGTAATCTTTTGGTGGATGTATTTCCCACGTGTCTAAAATCGTATTGCTCCGACTAAGTAGTCTATCATTGTGGATGAAGTTCCCCACATGTTTTTGGACTGTACATACCAGACTATGTAAAATTTTGAACATCAATGAAATACGATTGTCTTTTGGCTTACTTACTTGTTCAGACTATGTCAACTGCTTATTCTTAGCTCTAGAAATATGATTTTTCATATTTTTTTGTCTTGTCTAGTACATGAATTCATACAAGTCAGCAATTTGTGACTTGCATTGTACTGTCATCTGTCTTGCAAAGCTACTTTCTATTTAACCTATCAAGGAAATCTCTAAATGACATTTTTGTTCATATCTTAGACTTATGGCTCCTAAGACGAAAAGCAAAGTTCAGAAAAAGACTCCAGTCAAGAAAACTGCACCAAAGAGAGTTACTCGATCCACTCCTTTGAATAATGAAGCTGAACAGGAAGAACCTGTGATTCAGCAAGGACCGGAAGCTGCTCCTGTCCAGGTGAACACTGGTCCTGGACCTACCCCAAATACTGGTGGGGATAATAATATGGCAGCATTTGTAACACAACAGTTGTTGGCTGCTATGCCTACTTTAGTCGCACAGATTACGACAAGCTTGAACGCAAATTATAACCATCATGCTGACAATAGTAACAATGTCGAGCCTACTGCTGAACAGTTATTCCTCGAGTGCATCTGCACGGGACTGACTACAAGACCTTCACTTATTGTAAACCAAAAGAATTTAATGGTACCGAGGGTCCGGTAGGTCTAATCAACTGGCTGGAAAGCATTGAGGCAGTGCTCCATATCAGCCGTTGTGCCGAAGAGCACAAAGTGGAATATGCTTCCGCTCAATTTCAAAAGCACACACTGTCATGGTGGAACGAGCAGATTAGGACTCGTGGCCGAGAGCCGACATATAGCATACCTTGGTTGAACTTTAAAAGGATGCTCATGGAAAAGTACTGTCCTCGTGAGGAAGTACAGAAAATGGAAGGCGAATTCTGGAATCATAGTATGATTGGACTAGACAATGAGAAATACACAACTCGTTTTCATGAGTTGGCTAGACTAGTTCCTCGAATGGTAGATACGGAGGAGAAATTGATCGAGAGGTACTGTTATGGCTTGTCACCTGATGTCCGAAGGTTGGTAGCCGCTTTTAATCCTTTGACTCTTCAAGACAGCTCAAAATCCACGAAAGGATAGAGTTTTGGATGATCAAAAGGAGGCCCTACAACCAGGGCGTATCGAGAAGGAAGCATTGTGAAATGCTGAACGTTTGTTTGAATTGGATGGCGATGGAACCCGACATGTTAAGGGCAGAGTGTGGATTCCCAAGTATAATGGACTTAGAGAACTTTTAATGAACGAAAGTCATCGATCTAGGTATTCAATCCATCCTGGCGCTGACAAAATGTACCATGGACGGAAGGACTTTTATTGGTGGCCTGGTATGAAAAGAGATATCGCCACTTATGTCTCGAAGTGTCTAAATTGTTCAATGGTCAAGGCGGAACACCAACAGCCTTCTGGACTACTCCAACAACCCCAAACTCCTGACTGGAAATGGAACAGATTACTATGGACTTCATTACGAAGTTACCTCGAACCCTGAAAGGATACGATACCATTTGGGTCATTGTCGATCGATTGACGAAGTCTGCTCATTTCATTCCAATTCGGGAGAACTGGAAGATAAGGAAATTGTCTCAGATATACATTGAAAGGATTGTATCTCTTCATGGCGTTCCTTTGTCTATTATCTCTGACCGTGATGGTCGTTTCACTTCACAATCATGACGATATTTTCAAGACGCCCTAGGCACTCAATTGCACCTGAGTACGGCTTACCATCCCCAGACTGACGGACAAAGTAAACGTACCATCCAGACTTTAGAGGACATGCTTCGGGCATGTGTCATTGACTTCAAAGGTAGTTGGGATACCTTTTTGCCGTTAGCTGAATTTTCATATAACAACAGCTATCACACTAGCATCAAATGCGCGCCTTATGAGGCTTTATATGGACGAAAGTGTAGATCTCCTGTCTGTTGGCTTGATGCTGGAGAACGTCGTTTATTTAAATATGGACTAGTTCAGAAGACTACTGATCAAATTGTCGAAATTAGGGCACGGCTGAAGGCGGCTCAAGATCGTCAAAAGAGCTATGCCGACCGTAGACGGAAACCACTTGAGTTTCAAGTGGGAGACAAAGTCATGTTGAAAGTGTCACCTTGGAAAGGCACTGCACGTTTTGGAGTATGAGGGAAACTTAGTCCTCGTTATATCGGACCATTCGAAATTGTTCAAAGAATTGGTTCCGTGGCTTACAAGCTCGATTTACCTAAGGAGCTAGAACACGTTCATCACACATTTCACATTTCGAATCTTAAGAAATGTCTGACTGATGAGACTTTAGTCGTACCTGTCAAAGAGCTGCAAGTGACTGACTCTCTTCAATTCGTTGAAGAACCTGTTGAAACTTTAGACCAACAGCTCAAACAACTTAGACGTAGTCGTATCAAATTGGTCAAAGTTCGTTGGAACTCAAAACATGGTCCCGACTTGATTTGGGAACGTGAAGACTATATGAGGGATAAGTATCCTCATCTGTTTACTGAGCAAGACTTGATTTCGGGACGAAATCCTTAGAAGTCGGGGATGCTGTGACAACTCGTAATTAATTAACAACGAGTTAGTCTTAATCTTGTTTAAGATTAGTCATTATCATAATCTCGGCGAATTTAGACTGTCATTTGACGTGGAACTTATCAGACTTTTGGACTTTTGACTTAGTCAAATTAGACGTATCTTGATGACGTAGACTATTAGCTATTTAGACGAATGCCGAGTCTTAAAAATAACTTTAAATAAATATTTAAATGTTATGTCTTGTACACAGTAAATAGACTGTCTAAACTTAATATTTCTAAAGTTACTTTGACTAAACTTTATTGACTTGTCCTAACTAAAATGAGACGAGGGAAAATACCTTTACTTTACATTTTGACTTTTAGGTCAAACGGTATTTAATCATAAGCATTTTACCCAATTAAGGGTATTAAAAATATCTATTTTTAGGCCACATGGGCCGGTTCCACAGTGTGTGGAGGGAAATGAAACAACAAAATGTTTTCCCCCTTTTGTTCTTCTTGGCTGGTCGACACAAACCCACACCAAAAACACACACTCAAAACACTCTTTT
This sequence comes from Erigeron breviscapus, assembly GCA_034093135.1. Lineage (NCBI taxonomy): Eukaryota > Viridiplantae > Streptophyta > Magnoliopsida > Asterales > Asteraceae > Erigeron > Erigeron breviscapus. Next base: position 163,034,210 of record CM067168.1, on the reverse strand, counting down.
CTCTAATTCAAATCTTGGGAAGGAGAAATCAAAGGGGATTCAAAGGAAAGGATTTTATAACTATAATAGTTAGGGTTTTATCATCATTATCATCTTTATCTTCATCAATTCTATTTCAAGAACTTCAAATTGATAAGTTGACTAAATTCTTCAAACTTTTGATTCTTCTAAATTTAATCTTATTATTTAGTTTCATTTACTTTAAATTGAACTTATTGGTCAAGAAGATGAAATGAGTTTTGATATTGGTTGTTAGATGGATTTTTGATTTAAAAATAAGAAGTTGAAATCAAAAAGTGTTGAAATGGTATATGGTTAGCGAAATAAATTGTTTCCAGGCCTATTGGTCATGTTTATACTAGTTATAGTGAAGGGAATTGAATCAAAAACGATTTGGGTTATTTCTGCATATGAACTGCTGGTTTTTGGCTGCAGAATGGGGCCACTGCGGCGCAGTGGCGTTGTCTTAGCCCACTGCGGCGCAGTGCCCAGACTCTGGTCTGGTGTCGACTTAAGCCACTGCGGCGCAGTGAGCATGTTTCTAGCTCACTGCGGCGCAGTGTAAACCCTCGGAAAAATATTGTTTTTGGCTGACTGCGGCGCAGTGGGGTGAAACTTTTCCCACTGCGGCGCAGTGGTATGTTGCTGAAATTTTTGACATTTCTAGTTTTTGACAACTTGAACGTTTGGACTTGGTAAATATCGAATGGTACTCTAGACTACCTTATAATGACAATTTCATTGATATTGCCAACAAAAGTTAAATAAAATGAAAGATTAAATCACACTTGGTCGTGGCATTCTAGGATTGATAGCTAAGTAGTTGTACGTAGGATACTTGTCGTCGTGAGATTTGATCCTCACCATTGGTACTCTTATCCTAGGTTTTGGATAGACGTGGAGACTAGACTGCTCATATTCTCGGACTACTCATACTTTAGCTCGTAGACTGCTAAGGTGAGTTTATGGCGCCCTTTTTCTTTTACTTTGGGCCTGAAAAGCATGTACTGTATACACGATTATTTTATAAATGATTTGTCTTTGTCTATGCCATGAGATTTGGTAAATTAAATCATTTGTCTTATGTCTTGCCATGTTGACGGCTGTCTGAAAGTGTGTATACATGTCTTACGGAATATTGAACTAAATGACTTTGACTTGCCATGTTGGCGGCTGACTAAATTGTTCTTTGTGTTTGACGAACTAAAATGATCCCCTTTATGTAGTTTTACCATTATGAGATTTTAATGGTAGTCTTGTCAGCTTTCGTACCTGACAGTCTTGGTTCTGGTCCGTACCCCACTGTAGACGGGAAATCCTGTACGAGGCATATTATCTTTGTCAGACTTCGGTCTGTACAGTCATATATTATCTTTGTCAGACTTCGGTCTGTACAGTCATATATTATCTTTGTCAGACTTCGGTCTGTACAGTCATATATTATCTTTGTCAGACTTCGGTCTGTACAGTCATATATTATCTTTGTCAGACTTCGGTCTGTACAGTCAGCATATAATTGTCGGACTTCGGTCTGTACAGTCATGTCTTATAATTACGTGTAATGGTGTTATCACAATGGTGACAAAACTATTGTCAACATACCGTAAGCATGGTGGGTACGCCGATGGTACACCCTATATATAAGCGTTGAAAGTATGTTGGAAGTAGAAGCCTAAGTGTTTTAGTCTCATTGCCGGATATCGATCTCGGCAGTCCTGTCTTAAATAACTACAACAAATGACGATTGATCTTTTAGTCAAACACACTGTAAACTCACCAACTATTTCGATAGTTGATCCTCTCAAATTTCATGCTTTTCAGGTGACCATCAGTAAGTCTTGGAATCGTCTTTGGCATTATAGGGCCAATCTTTTGACTTTGGACGTACAATTAGCATCGGACATTGAGGACTCTCATGCTTTTGGCTTTAATTGTATTTGACTGTCCAATTTATTGAACTTGTATTCTGTGGGCCCAGTTCCAAATGAGGATGACTTGTATCCGTATTTTGGGGTCCACATTTTGAACGATTGTACTTGTATTGACTTGTATTGGTATAAATGGATGTAAACTCTATTAACCTTCTGATTAGTATGCAATTCTTTGTTAACCCTGTATTTCCGCTACAACGGGGTGTGACATCTCAACTCCAGTTGCTGTAAGTCCCATAAACCTCATCTGTTAAGAACAATTGTCTAGTTTCCATGTCATTCCATATCCGTCGACTTGCCAACACTATCATGAAATAATAATTAGATGGTTCACATAAGTATGTAACAAACCCGAACAGAGCAAGGCCTAAAAGATTTCATACATGAATCCGCATATTAGTTATATGGTCATACCTGGTCGAATGTTGCTGCATAAATTGGTTAACTTAAGAACCTTTAGATGAAAGATTTTTACTTACATAATATGCTACTGATCTTATAGAGTCAAATGTGCATATTGAAAAATTAATGTACTGGATATCCAAGTTTTATGGACATAAATGAAAAGCAATTTATATAAATCATCTTCTGACTATTCAAGTATTATTAATATCTCAACCCATGGTTAAAATCAAATCGTGAGATTTGTACCTAATTAAAAATGGCACACGACCTAGTATGGCAAATTGTCAAGTGATATTATAATTAATAAGAACCGCATGATTTATTTAGGACAAACGTAATCCGGATACTCATCTTGCAATCATCATTTTCTCGTTGGCAAGCTAAGGTGAGTTCATAGCCCCTTTTTAAATATTTCATATTTGGGGTGAGAATACATGCATTATTTGTTTTAAGATTGGACACAAGTACTTTGTTACTATATATTGCCTGAGTTGTTCTCATCCTATTAAATCCCCTATTTCAATACCGTTAGTTATGGACTTAAGCGCGAGTAGTTGTGAATAGATCTATTGGGTTGACACCCCCACCCGAGTTAGTAGCGCTAACTTGATCGGCATGATCAAACGGGTGTACAATTATTTGATCCATAGTACTTGAGGATGAAAGTACTACACATGGGGTAAACGTAACATCGTTAAGCTTCGGTATTGGGAGCTCAGTGCTATAGTACTATATATACACATATATTATGAAAACCTTGTGATCCATAAACTATGTTGATATGATAAACCTATGACTCACCAACTTTATGTTGACATTTTAGCATGTATTTCTCAGGGAACTAGTATATTGGAATTTCATGGAGTAGAGTAGGGAACTCTTATGGACCGTTCAAGAGTCTGGCACTAGTTATTAAGAATAAGCTCCTATGTAATTTGAAGTTACTATTATTGTAGAAGTTATGTTTTAAAGACAATAATATTATGTTTAATAAATAAAAACGACACGTTTAGTAGTCGTTCTCTGTACAATTTGTGTTATGGTCCTTTATAGTCATAACTCGCCAAAGTGATTTGGCGGGGTGTGACAGATTGGTATCAGAGACAGGTTGTTATAGAGAACTAGGTTGCACTAGTGGGGTCTAAGAATTAATTCGTTAGATTGCATTAGTAGGCCTAGACTATAACAGAACTTTCAAATAAAATGATATTATGTAGATGCTCCTAAGAGAAACACTTGATAAAAATTAGAATGTGAGCTTTAACGGGTAGATACTAAGTAAACTACCGAAAATATAATTTTTATGACTTTGGGGTTATTAGTATTATATCTAACATTTTTATTGTTATTAGTCTAGTATATAAATTTTAATTGGCACCCCCTTTTATGTTTAAGTATATAATCATTTTTATAGTTAACGAGACAATTTCTTCTTACAACCAAACTAAATATCCTTGTATATCATGTCCATTCATTGGTTATATTAGTATATGTGTAGTATCCTTAAATAAACATTAGTGTAAATCATTTGTACTGAGTATTTGTCCGTTTAGCTAAAGAATACCATCACTTGAAAGGTTTGTTTCGCCTATATATGTATGGTTAAAACGGCAATTAGTATGTATCATACGTTTTGATCTCTTAAATATATCATATTTATCTTAGTTTATATTCATGTCAGTAGCCTAATCCCCCTTTCATAACCAAATAAAAGTTTCAAACCATTATGGGGCATTAGTACGTATGATTAACAGAATGCAAGAAACAATAGCCATTAATAAGATTAGAAGTTGGACAATTAAAAATTTGGTTGATTTAATACTTAACAACAATATGGATCCTTACGTCATACTAACTTCTTCCGACGAAGAACGCCAAGCAAACCCCATGGCAATGAACCATTCTGATGCCGAATCACACCATTCAGGGCCAACGCAGGGAGAAGTCATGGTGGAACTCGATGAAGAGGAGTATGATCCAGAAGAGGATCCAGAAGGTGAACCAGCAATGGTACCCGAGGTAACGCCATTACCTCCGGTTCCTTCAGGCTCAAGAACCCGCGTCACCAAAACGGCATGCATGAGCGTGATCCAGCCACGCCAAAAGGAGATTATTCAAGGAACTACACATGGGGTAAACGTAACATCGTTAAGCTTCGGTATTGGGAGCTCAGTGCTATAGTACTATATATACACATATATTATGAAAACCTTGTGATCCATAAACTATGTTGATATGATAAACCTATGACTCACCAACTTTATGTTGACATTTTAGCATGTATTTCTCAGGGAACTAGTATATTGGAATTTCATGGAGCAGAGTAGGGAACTCTTATGGACCGTTCAAGAGTCTGGCACTAGTTATTAAGAATAAGCTCCTATGTAATTTGAAGTTACTATTATTGTAGAAGTTATGTTTTAAAGACAATAATATTATGTTTAATAAATAAAAACGACACGTTTAGTAGTCGTTCTCTGTACAATTTGTGTTATGGTCCTTTATAGTCACAACTCGCCAAAGTGATTTGGCGGGGTGTGACATTATTTGATTAAGTAATGAATACTGCGTTTCCATTTAAATAGCTTCGGTTATTTTTTTTATAAATCTAATGTTTATACAAATTTGTTACATACAAAAAATAATGTATTATATATTTGTACAGTACAAATTTGATATGCCTCTATTGTTCCGTGTGGCAAAAATTAATTGTGCAGGGATCACCTTTCTTTATCCAATCTTATTAACAATATCTTTACTTTTTTCAATTAATTGAAAGTAGACTTGTCAATCAGTCTAAAGAAATTTAAATATCCTTTTCGTTTGCTACCTCGGGCGAAATCATAACCTTTAATATGCCACTTTTCATTAAACTTTGAGTCAAGAAACCATCATAAGCTTCCCACCATGGAATGCACTATTCAAAGTTGCTCTGTTTAATACGCACCTTTAAATATTTACTTCTGAAGTGATCAATTGATTTTTAAAATTAATTGAAAGTAGACTTGACATAAACTTTGATATTAAATCAGTGTTTACTTAACTTTACTTGATTAATTAATAATTACTACTTTTCCATATACATATTTTTCGTTTTTTATTAATATTCTAATGTTTATAAAAACTTTTGTTACATACAATAATCTGTGCAGTCTATAGTTGTACAGTATAAATTTTTTATGCGTCTTTTGTTGTGTGTGGCAATAATTTCTTGTGCATTCATCACCTCTCCAATATTGTAACATCCGTAAATTTTGACCCGTTGACTTTATGTGTAATTTGACTAACAAATTGAGTTAATGAATTAATTGGGTCGTTTTGTGAGTTAAATGGCAATGTGGTATATTCGGGTCGATAATATGTGTTGGTAGGTATTTAAATGTGTAGCTATTGTGTTGTGACTTGTGAAGGGAGCGGGTCGGCCCGTGGGTAGTCCAAGACCCACCAGCCACCCAATGACCCATTTCCCCCCTTATCCCTTTCTCCCCCTCTCATTCTCATTTCTATCTATCTATCTCTTTCTCTCTTTCTCTCAAAAACAAAGCAAGAT
>CM067168.1:163008116-163027324 GCA_034093135.1 Erigeron breviscapus | reverse complement strand
CGATTGGCCAAAACTGAACTGTAATGAACTTATGCACATAATAATCAAGTACTTCACGAAGATCTAAATCAGAACAAGAACAGATAATATGCATCCTCCAGAACTGCGGAGAATGAGGGTGGGCCTACCCTAAACAGCGCTGTCCATAATTATCTACGGTTCAATCCCTGAACTGTGGGATATGAATTGATAGCGGTGAATAAGAACTGAACAAGTACAAGTACGAACTAGAACATGTTAAAGATCAATATAGTAGTATGGAGGTATTTAAGACCCTGCCCATTCAAGACTTAAATACTCTTTTAACTAATTAGGAAACATATCATAAGTACCTCGTAAGATCATAAAATAGTACGTGAAATAGTTCAAGATTATAATATAATACGTAAAGTAGTTCAAGAACATATGTACAAGTACAAAGTAGTTTTCATGCTTTTCAGTCCCCGATAAAAGAACTTGAACAAAATGTACGAAGGGGGATTAGTGAACTCACAGTGATCTGGTACAAGCACAATTTATAGCACAGAGAACAAGCACCGAGATAGATAAGTTATATCTATCGAAATCCAAGTACGTCTTGATGGATGCCTAAGTACAAGTTATTGTTTATAGATATACACACATATTAGTTCAAATGACTAATTAATTACTGAAATGTCCTTGATGAACTGATGATTTGGTCCTTAATGATCTTTGAACGTTTTGACTCAAAATGAGTTTAAATGAACTTTAAGTACATGAACTGGACTCGAACTGAACGTCTTAGAACTCACACATAAGTACTTATCGTGTTAATGAGTTGATCGTGTCTTTAATGATTAACTTTAGCCTTTAGAATTTGATTTCACTGTTCGTAGAACTCGTACTTTGTTCATCTAGATAGAACATGTCTTAAATGTACTTAATTAGGGTTTGCACAATGTACGCGGTTTTAGGTCGATTTAAGAACTAGCTTTATTGTCAATAAGTAGCCTCTTGAATGTGATTGATCATGTGATAATGATGTTATGAACTGGTTTGGTGATTAATGATCAAGTGTGGTATGTTATAGAACAAGTTTAGGTTGTTTTCTAAAGAGTACAAGATCGTCTAGGGTTTTGGAACTTCAAGATCGTCCTACTGGATAGCCAAGATCGTTTCAAGTATTTAGGCTCAAGATCGTTTTAGGTGTTTCAAGTACAAGATCGTCTTACTGGACCAGATTCAAGATCGTCTTAAGTGTTTCAAGTACAAGATCGTCCTAGGTGATTAGCACAAGGTCGTTTCATGTATTTGGTTCAAGGTCGTTTTAAACCAAGGTCGTCTGGGTCAAGATCGTTCAAGGACACTTGAGGCCAAGATCGTCCCATTTCCAAGGACAAGAACAAGGTCGTTTCTAGCTTAAGAACGAATGTTTGAGCAAAACCGATCCAAAGGATTAGTTACCCAATAAACGTACCAACAACATCACAACACCACACAAGATCGACGAACAAGCACAAGGTACCAAGGTGGGCTGCCTAGGACGATCTTGGGACCAAGATCGTCCCATTCAGGATCGTCCCAAGTACCACACGGGCCTGAACAAGAACAAACACACAATACAAAGGTCTAGATCGATTTCAGGACTTGTTAGAACATGGCACTAGTACATATATATACAATAACATCATTTTATATCACTTTTACTGGTTTCCAAGATCAAACATAACATAAACAAGTCATGGCACTCAAGAACACACTTTCTTCATTTTTCAAAAATGGGTTTTGAGATTAGAGTACGTTATGACCCAAATTTGTTCATAAAAATGTTGTTAAACACATTTAGACACAAACCCATTAACTTTTAACACGATTTTCATTCAAGAATTGGACCAAATCATCAAGAACATAAACTTGAAAAAGTACACTTTTAATTTGATCAAAAACCCATAATTGTTGTTGTTACCTGAGATTTGATTCCAGAAATGTGTTTTGATTGTCCCAAGGATGCTAAAAGTACAAACGATTTTGATTAAACAATCCAAAATCAAGAGATGACTTTTGTGTGTTTTATGGCGCCTGAGAGTGTGTGTTTTAGAGAGAGAGTGGAGAGGAGGAGAAGATGATGAATAGGGTTTTCTCTCACTAACTCTTCTATTTATAGTCTTCCATATTAAATGGACTTACTAAATGCAAGGACTATTTATGAACATTTTTGAACTAGAACTTTTATGAACACGAACGTATACGAACCGAACTTTAGTATTTCATCGTATTTAGTTATAGACTCGTCATACAAAGCAAGATATAAGATCAAATTGACCTTCCATAAGCACATAATAGGTCTAAAGTACGTCAAGGACTTAAATAAATTGAACTGTCTAGCCGTTCAAATGGCGAAAGTACTTTCTAAAGAACTTATTTAGAACATTTCTAGGACGGTTGTTACATAAAGCAGAGCATAAGAAGCCGTCTGGGTTCTTGACCCAACCAGAAATTCCCGAGTGGAAATGGGAGCAAATAGCAATGGATCTTTTGACGAAGTTGCCTCGAACCAAGAAAGGCCATGATGCGATATGGGTAGTTGTTGATCGCCTTATAAAATCAGCCCATTTCATTCCGATAAAAGAAGATTGGAATACCGAGCGCCTGGCCCGTATTTATGTTGAGAAAATTGTGACATTGCATGGTGTGCCGTTATCCATTATTTCAGATAGAGACGGTAGATTTACCTCACGATTTTGTGGTCTTGTGCAAGAAGCGATGGGAACAACGCTAGCCTTAAGCACGGCTAACCACCCACAAATGGATGGGCAAAGCGAGCGAACGATACAAACATTGGAAGACATGCTAAGGGCGTGTGCATTAGAGTTTGGTGGAAATTGGGACGAGCACTTGCCGTACGCAGAATTTACTTATAATAATAGTTATCACTCTAGCATACAATGCACACCTTTTGAAGCATTGTACGGCCGCAAGTGTAGATCACCCATGTGTTGGTTGGAGACGGGTGAAAGAAGATTGACTCGGGTTGATTACGTCCAAGAAACTACGGACAAGGTGGCAATTATTAAAGAAAAGCTCAAGGCCGCGAGAGATCGGCAAAAGAGCTATGCGGATCAAAGAAGGAAGCCTCTAGAGTTTCAAGTTGGAGATAAAGTACTATTGAAAGTATCGCCGTGGAAGGGGACCGTAAGGTTTGGCAAGAGGGGGAAGTTGAGCCCACGATACATCGGGCCATTCAAGATTATTGCTAGAATAGGCCCCGTGGCCTATAAGTTGGAGTTACCCCAAGAATTGGGAGATGTTCATGACACATTCCAAGTGTCGAATTTGAAGAAATGTGTGGCGGATGACTCGAAAGTGGTTCCACTCGAGGAACTACGAGTGGAAGATAAGCTCCAATTTCGTGAGGAGCCGGTGGAGATTCTAGATCGCGACGAAAAGCGCCTTAAGAGAAGCAAGATACCCATAGTAAAAGTTAGATGGGATTCGAAACGCGGACCCGAATTCACATGGGAGCGCGAGGACTTTATACGAGAGAAATATCCGCACCTTCTCCCTAGCAAATTCAAATTCCGAGACGGAATTCTTCTAAGGGGGTAAGGATGTAACAACCCTCTCTTTTTAATATTATATATGTACTAGTTATGTTGCCTATGATCCCGCAAGCCATAGTTATATTAGAAGCTAGTAGATAATGCCCCTAAATTAGCAATCTAAAGCTATTATTTAGTTCTAAATTAAATCTAATAAAAATACCATTGAACAAAATTTTTTTTTTTTTTAATTAATTAACCAAGTTATATAAATAACGATATAAGTCTCACAAGTTGAGCTAATAATAAAAAATTCTTATAAATGTCCAACAAAGTAATCATCAAGCAAACTAAAGTGTATGTAAACACAAATATGTAATGACCATCTCAAAATATAATTATAAACCCATATGTACATGAAAGTGCTTGAATAATAATAATAAGTGAATATGTAAGTCTAATAAAGATACAAGTTGGAACTAAGGAGTTAAGTAAAAGATTAAAAACACAAAATATGTATATACATACATACACTCACACGACACACACACACACACACACACACACACACACACACACACTCACACACACACACACATATATATATATATATATATATATATATATATATATATATATATATATATATATATACTTGGACACAACTAATTAGCTTATATGTACAAATAAATACATGCTACACTCATAAAACAATTACCCATTTAAATATACATATACACCTAAATACTTATACAATTTTTATATAAAAAAAAAGGTTGAGACTCTTCCTTTTCCCCATGCCAAAACCGGCCCCAACCCCATGCACCCTCAGTTTTCATTTCAAACTTTACATTCAATCCAATCATCCTTGTAACTCCCAACTTACACACACACTTCACACATACATCTATTTCTCTCTCAAAAACTCTTCCTTCTCCCTCTTTCTCTTCTCCATTTACGGTTCAAAGACAACAAGAAAAAGGCAAGAAAAATCAATCTAAACACATGCTAATAATAAGGGTTATACTAGATTAAACAAGGGTTAATTCAAGCTAAGGTTAAAGGGTGTTTTTCAAGCAAAGAAAGGGTGATATTAGGGGTACAAGGTCACGAATTTTCTGCCCTATTTTCTTCATCAAAACCGAACTCATCAAGGGTATAACACTTCATCCCTTTGTTAGATTAATTTTATTTATGTTTATATTCAAGTGTTTTCATCAAAAGTTGTATTTTCTTCTTTTTTCTTTATAAAACACACTTGATGAGGGCAAAGTTGATAGAATCTTCTTTCCCATGCTCATGCATGTCGAGATCTAGAAGAAGATTCAAGGATTCAACTAGTTTAAGACCCAAAAGTGTTGTTATAAATTAGTAGCTTATGAAATGAATTTTTATTTGAAAGATTGATATACTTATATATATTTCTATGGCAATATTTCTGGAATTTTTCATGAAAAGAAAGTTTTTATATTGTTAGATGATATATTGATAAAGATTTGTTGTTAAAATGATGAGATGAGTGCATGCATGCTAGATTTAAGAAGGTTGGATCTTTTGTTGGATTATGAGATGAATATAGACTTGTTCTAAGTGAAAAATATGTTAAACTTGATCTTAATATTCTGGAAAAATTGATAAAACATCAAAGATATAAAGCTTGAAATAAAACAAGTTGATATAAGCTAGAAATCACAAACCGAAAGCATGCAAAAATGCATTTTTAGCACACACTTGCACCATAATCAAATGATCAAGAAAATGTCCTAAACTTACTGGAAATAAGTTGTTTCAAAAGTATAAAACTCAAGACAGTTGATTCATGACAATAACAAGCTCAAAAATCATCTTTTCGGGTCAAATAATCACTAACCGAAAGCTCAAAATTACACATAGCACACCACCACCACTAGCATGACTTAAAATACCAAAATATGATGGATATTCTGTAAATATTGGAATAAGGATGAAAAGCCATTTTGAATCACTTGAATTGCTTAAGAAACGAGGCTAAAATCACTTTTTCGGTAATCGGTTTTTAAGCTTAAAACCTCAAAATGAGCAAGACACAAAAGTGGGTAAATCGATATGAATTTTCCATGATAAAAGTTGCCTAAAAGGCCTGGGATTTTTTTGCCAAAATGTGGTATGGTGATTTCTAAGAATTTCCATGATTTATTGAATTTAAATGGTAATTAAAAGGTATATAAATAAATAAATAAATTATGTAAATCATGAATTTGGTTAAATCTTCATAACCAATGATGGAAATGACTAAAACCTACTGGAGTAAAATTATTAAAAGTCAAGAAGTAAGTGTTACATATTTTTAAGGTAAATAAGTAAGTAAAAATCACTAATTAATCACTATTATTAAATTAATGGAGAAATTACATAAATAAATGTATAAATCACAACATTATAACTTAAAAGGCATAAAAATCAGTATATGACTCAAATATAATTATTCATAAATTATAAAGACAACTTTGATAATTAAAAGTATTTTTAAGGAATTATTTAATTAATAAATCAATAAAATGAATAAATAATTAATTAAATAATATCAAATTAAATAAATGATTATAAATCAGAAAATAATCCTAAATACCAATATTATAAAGTTACTAATATCAAATGATATGATTAAGCAAAGCATACAATGGAAACCATTTCAATCAAAGCCAAGTTACCGAAATTCCAACAACGTATAAATACGTATAATGAGAAAATGACTTTCTCCACCAAATATCCTCTAACCAAACATGGTGAGCAATATTCTTAGGACCAGTTTACTGATAAACTGGCCAGTCTCCAGTTGCATCTGGAGACCTGAAGAAATTGTCCAAAAATATATTGAAGTCCAGTTGCAACGTACAGTTAACGCAACTGAAGACTTCCTCCAGTTGAGATCTGACCAGATAAGAACACATCCCAATTGAAGTCAAAGACAACAAATGGAAGATAGAGAATGACAATGGCAGTGAAGCCCAGTTGACATTCTATTCTGATAGAAATTGGAGAATATCAGTTTAAAGCCTTTACAAAGCTTTACACTGATTACGAGGAAGACCTTTATGCTTTATGTGCTATTAACTGGACAATAAAAATTGTCTATGTTTAAAGTACAAAAGTACATAAAGCAGGTTGAATAAAGTGACTTTATGTCATACTTTATACAGCATTTGATTGGAAGTCGTATTGCTTCCTTAAATGCTCTCAACCATATTTGTACGATAAAGTTGGAATCCCAATGACAACTTTATCTATAAATAGAGGTCTTTGCACAACCAATAAATAACTTTGCATATTCAGACATTTACATTTCTTGGTGAACTTGTGCAATATTCTCTCAATCACAAAAATGAACATTTCACAACTTTAAGTGTTTCGATTGTTGAAGAGAATTTCCAAGTATTAGATCATTGTACTTCATAGGTTGTTAGGATATTTACATATTTGTATTATCTTGGTTCCGCAACAACCTTGTAATTTATTTAACGATAATAAATAAATTACACTTGAAAAATTACATATCGATCTCACCAGATTTACTTTACAAGTATTTATTTATTGCATTGTCTTTACTTATTACACTTTGTCACCTTAATAAGTAATCTAACCATTAACCTGGTATATACATACTGCAACTGGTCGTCTCCAGATCAGTGCTATATTGCAAAGTAACCTCACCATCGACATAGAGGTGTCTTCAGGTAGTACCATCTATTGAGTTGGGACTTATAAGTGGTATAAGAGCAGAAGGCTAATATATTTGCCTAGATCTGCTTAGATGACTACTACTGAAGGTGAGGATGGTTCTGGTCAAGGTGAAAACCCTAATGTTAATAATCCACCTATTCAAAATGTTAATACTAATCCTCCTCCTCCTCCTACTCCCCCTAACCATGTCCATGTACATTTTTCCAATACTCCTGTTCCCAAATTCGATGGAAACAGCGAGACTTTTGGTACATGAAAGGCCAGAATGCTCTTGCATTTTGGTGGGATAGAGAGATACATGTTGAGAATCCTTAAGGATGGCCCACATGTACCCATGTCTCAAGGGGTGAGTCCTTTTCTTGATCCTACTGGATCTAGAAGAGGCTCTAGAGAAAAGCCTGAAGACCATTGGTCTGATGAGGATCGCAGACTGGTGGACTTGGACACCAGACTGAAAAACATGATCCTTGGGGCTGTTACTGAAAACCTTATTCCAACACTTGTGTTGTTCCCCAGTGCCAAGGCAATGTGGGATGAATTGGTCCTTCAGTTTGAAGGAGGTGATGATACCATTGTCACCAGGAAAGTTGCTTTAAACAAGAAGTATGAATCCTTCTTTGCTTTACCCAATGAGAGCCTGACTGGTACTTATACTAGATTCACCAGTGTGATTAATCAACTGAGAGGGCTGGGTGTAGAGAAGGATAAGGATATTCTTCTTGAGAAGTTTTGTGATATTCTTCCTTCCAAATGGGAAAACATGATTCTTGTCCTAAGACAAGGTAAGTCCCTGCACAACCACACTCTTGCATCTCTTTATGGAGCCTTCAGATTCACTAAAGATAACAATGCACAGAGACTGGTGGCTGAGCAGGATGCTTTAAATCATGCCCAGAGTTCAAAGGTTTCTAGTATAACTGAGAAACCTTGTGCTGCTTTAATATCTACTGAGAATGTCCAGTCACATTCTATGAAGGAGATGTTGAACAGTATTCTGAACTCAGGTCTGACCACTGAAATCAGTGATGATTGTGATGAAACTGACAATGATGATCTGGTAGCCATGATTGCTAAAACCTTTAACAGGTTTAAGCATAAATCTAATAGATTTAATGGTTCCAACAATGCTTCCAGCTCCAACTCTCTGGACAAGACCAATCTTACATGCTATAAGTGTGGCAAGAAAGGTCATTTCATGAAGGAATGCAGATCTAGTCAATTGAACAATCAAACTGGTCCCCCTGTCCCTAACAACAATCGGGCTGATGATGGCTATAAAGCTAAGTACAAGAAGCTTAAAGCCCAGATTGCCTTACTGTCCATGGAAAAAGAGAAAAATCAGTGCATGATTGCACAAACTGAAGGAAAGTGGGAATACTCTGATGACTCATCTGATGATGATGAAGAGATTAGGGACATGTGTTTCATGGCTTTGGAAGACCAGCAACATGTGGTGAAAGATGATATCATTTCTGGTAGATGGGTGAACATCATTTTGAAAAAGGTTTGTGAGTATGACATTCAACTTGATTCAGAACTGAAACTGGACCTTGCTGAATCACTTAACAGTGATTTGATTTTTGTGGAAACTGTTAGAACTGACAGTGAAAGATATCTGGAAACAGTTCTAACAGAATTAAACACTTTAAAACCTCAAATTTCAAATTTACAAAGTGTCCAGTTGGCTCTCAAGGAGTCAGTTTTGAAAAATGAGGCATTGGAGTTTGAAAATCAAAAGTTAAAATCTGATCCTGAAAAAGAACAAAAGATTGTCAAATCCTGGATAAGGGCATCAGGATTAAATTATGATGCTTTTACAAGCACCATTGATGCACATAAAAATGCTTATAAATCTGGAGATGTACACATGGCTAGTATCATTCCAGATATCCATACTATGCCTCCAACTCTTAGGCCAGTTACCCCATATGACCAGCCTACAGATATCAAAACTGAACCCATTGAGACCACCCCTCTGAGGTTAAACTTGGAGCTAAACAGGCTAAAGCTCCAGTTAAAAAGGCTGCTGGTGATAAGCCTTTACCTCAAAAGTCCAAGGAGCCCAAGAATCCTAAGACTAAAACTCCAGCTGAACCTAGGTCCAAGGTTCAGCAGCCTACTGAAAATGATGTTTTGTCAAAACTGGAAAGTCAACTCCAACTTTTGTCCAGGCAGGTTCAGAGTTGCACTGTCAGAATTAAAAATCTGGAAGGAGCCTCGTCTCCTCCAGTTGAAAAACAAAATATCAAAACCCCTTTGAAATAAAAACAAAAAATTGCTCAATCTAGAGCTAAAAATGAAAAAAAAGGGGAACAAATATCAAGTACCAATCATTTTTACTCCTGCACCTGGAGCTAGTGAACAAGCTCCAGATACAGCATCCAGTTCAACTCCACAGCAATCAACTGAGACTTCTGTAGTGAAGTCCAGTGAACCCATCAAGAAAAGATGGGTTCACAAAAATAACTAATGATTTTTGTGGGTGTGCAGGGCGATCGAAAGAGAAACACCTGGTAACTGGACAGCGCTGCTGGCCAGACTATGACCGGATGTAAGCCCCTGATAGAAGAGTTCACTGTCCAAGATGGACCGGGAGTGACGTTTGGTAATGATCAAAATGGAAAGACTGAAGGATATGGTGTGCTCAATAACGGACAAGTCGAATTCAAAAGAGTTACATTTGTGAATGGTTTGAAATACAACCTGATCAGTGTAAGCCAACTTTGTGATGATGGCTACAGAGTTTTGTTCGATATTGCTCAAGGCACCATATTTAACAAGGATTGGAAAGTGGTGATGGTTGCACCAAGGAAGGGAAATGTGTACATCATGGATATGGAACCAGCTCCAAAAGAGCAGTGCTTCTATACCAAGGCTGATGAGGACACCAACTGGCTGTGGCATAAAAGATTATCCCATCTTAATTTCAAAAATATTAACAAATTGTCTCGAAAACAATTGGTGGATGGGATACCTCAGATTTCTTTCAATAAAGAAAAGCCATGTCCAGGGTGTGAGATGGGCAAGCAGAAAAGGGTCAGTTTCAAGACCAGGAAAAACTTTAGCATCACTGAACCTCTTCACATGCTTCATATGGATCTCTTTGGTCAAGTGAATGTTCAAACTAGAGCTGAAAAGAAGTACACTCTAGTTGTGGTTGATGAATTCTCCAGATATTGCTGGGTGGTATTCCTCAGATCCAAAAGTGATGCACCTGCTAAAATCATCTCTCTCATCAAAAGAATTGAGCTCAAGTACACTCGAAAAGTTTGTCAGTTACGAAGTGATAATGGTACTGAGTTTCAAAATAAAGTACTTGAAACATTTTGTAATGACATTGGCATCTCTCAAAACTTCTCATCAGCACATTCTCCAGAGCAAAATGGAGATGTGGAAAGAAAGAATCGCACACTGATAGAAGCGACCAGAAGTATGCTATCTGAATCAGGTCTTCCCAACAGCTTTTGGGCTGAAGCAGTGGCAAAAGCCTGTCACACCCAAAACCGGTCAGTCTACATCAAGAGATACAAGAATACCGCCTATGAAGTGCTCAGGAATCGAAAACCAAATATTGGATATTTCCATGTATTTGGTTGTCCAGTGTATATTTTAAATGATTTCAGTCATCTTGGAAAGTTTGATGCAAAAGCTGATGAAGGTGTATTTCTAGGCTATTCAGATATTCGAAAGGCTTTTAGAGTTTATAATTATAGACTCCAAAAGGTTCATGAGACAATTCATGTCACATTTGATGAATCAAATGATGCAATAAATAAGAGACCTAACCTTGATATCTCTCCAGTCTTTCCAATAAATTTTGGTGAAACTGACCTAGTTCATCAGTCAGTTGTTTCACCAGATAATGTTCCCAGTTACACTCAGCTGGAACCAGCTCAAAAAAAGAAAACCACCAGTGATACATCATTTTATCCCTCCACCAGTTTCAACTTACCACATAAACTGGTGATTGGATCAGATGTACGTGTCACTCCAATATCAGCACCAGTTCAAACTCTAACTTCTCCAGTTCTTCAAGAAATGCCTTCAACTGAAGAATTTCATGATGCAAATCGTGACCTCATTGACTCTGATGAGGATATAGAAGTAGTTTGGGCTGATCCTCCTCCAATTGTAACACCTGAAGAGGATCACCAGGTGACTTGCACTGATATTGTAGTTCACCAGCCTAGTCAATACACTAAATGGACTCGAGCACATCCAATTGATCAGATTATTGGAGATCCAAGTAGTGGGGTTCAGACTAGAAGAGCCACAAGTGAGCAATGCTTGAACGTCACCTTCTTATCACTGATTGAACCGAAGAAGATTGACGAGGCTATGGCAGATCCAAGCTGGGTAGAAGCTATGCAAGAAGAGCTTATCCAGTTCGAAAGGAACAATGTATGGGAACTTGTTCCTTGTCCACCAGGGTTAAAGAAAGAACCCATTGGTACAAGATGGGGCTACCGAAACAAGATGGATGAAGATGGCAATGTTTTAAGAAACAAAGCCAGATTAGTTGCCAAGGGTTATTGTCAAGCAGAGGGCGTTGACTTTGATGAGACTTTTGCTCCAGTTGCAAGACTTGAAGCCATCAGAATATTCTTGGCTTATGCAGCCCATCTGCAGTTCAAAGTCTTCCAGATGGATGTCAAAAGTGCGTTCCTTAATGGAACACTGGAAGAAGAAGTGTATGTTAAACAGACTCCAGGCTTCATTGATGAGAAGCATCCTCACTGGGTATATAGACTGAACAAAGGTTTGTATGGTCTAAGACAAGCCCCAAGAGCCTGGTATGACACTTTAACTAGACATCTTCTCAAAAATGGCTTTCAAATAGGTGCAATAGATAATACCTTATTTATCTTGAAAGAAAAAGGTAATATCCTACTGGTATAAATCTATGTTGATGACATTATATTTGGTTCAACTGATGATGCAATGTGTAAAAGGTTTTCAAAAATCATGTCATCTGAGTATGAAATGAGTTTAATGGGTGAATTAACATTTTTCTTGGGTCTTCAGATTAAGCAAACTGAAAATGGAATTTTTATAAACCAAGAAAAATACGTCAGAGATTTGTTAAGAAAATACAAATATGATTCAATCCCATCAAAAACACACCTATTGCAGCACCTTTAAATTTGGACTCTGACCCAACTGGCAAACCAGTTAACATCACTGAATACCGTGGTATGGTTGGTTCACTGATGTATTTAACTGCCAGTCGACCAGATATAATGTTCGCAACATGTCTATGTGCCAGATTTCAGGCTAACCCAAAAGAATCACATTTGCATGCTGTTAAGCGCATCTTCAGATACCTGAAAGGGTGTCCTAGCCTTGGTCTTTGGTATCCCAAAGGCTCAGGGTTAGATCTAATGGGTTATTCAGATTCAGATCATGCAGGTTGTAAGATAGATAGAAAGTCAACAACTGGAGGTTGTCATTTCCTTGGAGGAAAACTGGTGAGTTGGACCAGCAAGAAGCAGACGTCAGTCTCTATGTCCACTGCTGAGCCAGAGTACATTTCTGCGGCCAGTTGTTGTGCCCAGATTCTCTGGATCAAGAACCAGTTACTAGATTATGGTCAGAAGTATACAAAGACCCCAATCTTTTGTGACAACACCAGTGCAATTGCTATATCTCACAACCCAGTGATGCACTCCAAAACAAAGCATATTGACATCAAGTATCATTTGATTCGTGATCATGTTATGAAAGGAGATATTGAAATTCATTTCATCCCCACTGACAAACAGCTCGCTGATGTTTTTACAAAACCTCTTGATGAGAAAACTTTTAAACATCTCATCAGCGAACTGGGAATGTTAAATCCTTAAAACTGGAGATTTTGTTATGAACACGTCAGTGACACTGATGAAGTTCTCCAGTTGAGGAGGTCCAGATAATCTTTGCTCGCCAGGCTATCGAACGCCTTTGTGATACTATCCTGGCACTAATCGATTTCTGGATCATCATTTTAGGGGGAAAGACTCAAAATAATTTTTCTTACTAAAATTCTTTTTGTTTGAAAATGGCAACTGGAGAACTCTCCAGTTGGAAACTGGCACTGGATTAATCCTCCAGTGTACATGTTCAGTCTTATCTTAAAACTGGTGGTAAACCAGATTTCATAACGTTGGAAAAATACTTGGTCAATATTTGTGACACGTGATGGTACTCAAGTGTATTTTCCCACTTGCAACCGTCGTATGACGTATGAAAGACTTTTTGGCAAAAGATGCACTGTTTATGGGGATTGAGAAAGGTTAGTGGGCGCGTGGGAATACCAGCCGTCGTAGCATTTAATGCTGACTTGATGGTATTAAATATTTTTGAAATTCAAATTTTCAATAAATCAAAATATATTTTGTTTTAGAAAATTTGGGGATTAAAATAATGTTTTTTTATTTATAGTGGGATTTTGTACCCTTATAAATACCCCCACATTTACTCCGGTTACCATTTACTTCCTTTCACATTCCTTCATTTACTTCCCAATCATCAACAATTGCTTCTTTTCCCTCTCTGCTTCATAAATCAAAAACCCTAATTCCAAAATTCTTAATTTCACTTTCAATGGCACCTAAATCATCCAGATCAAGAGATATAAATCTCCTTACTGTCCCATATGTTCCCCCACCAGGTGTCAAACAGGCACCTGGTGCTCCTGGCAATACTACGCTCATCAAATTGAACCCAACTAATCCGATAGCTAGTTTGCAAGGAATTCAGACTGCCGATACTCTCGTTGGACGAATCCAACGCTTTCTTCGTGATTCTCCAATCGGCGAGTCTTTCTTTCTTAACCCACGCAAGTTATATCATGATTACTTGTGTGAGTTTTGGTACACTGCACAACTTTCCAACGACTGTTCATCCATCTCCTTCACTCCTAAAAATGGAACAGTCGAGTGTACAATAACGGCAGAAACGTTGAGGAATGCTTTACACGTCAACTACTGGAGACAAGGAGAATCTCCAGTTGTCATCTCCCCCAACCAAAATTTTAGACAAGTTCTCCTTGACATGGGACACAAGGATTGCTTGGAAAATGGGGTGTTGAAGACAAAAGGACCCATGACCATGAAAGGTCTCTCTCCATCTTGGAAGTATTTCTTCATCCATCTGGTGGAGAGCATGGGTGGGAGTTCTGGTGGATTAGACCAGATAAACTCCACGCAAGCAGAAATGGCCTACTGCTTGTGGTACGGACTCAGAGTGGATTTTGCTGATATCCTGTTTAGGGGCCTTGTTCAAAAGCTGAAGGGCACCAGGGGACTGTGCATCCCCTTCTCCAGGTATTTATCCCTCTGTTTCCTTGAAATTCTGGGGAGTGTTGAATATCATAACACTCTATCTTTGTACACTGCCCCAGAAATGTTAAGGAATCTTGACTCCCTAGCATCAACAACTGGGGAGGTTGATATTCCAGAAAGAATGCGGTTGGCATTCGCAAAAAGTGATGCACCAGTCCAAGGTGAGTCAGAAAGGCAATTGGGCGGGCCTCAAAATAATGAGGGACCCACCAGTTCATCTGCTGGATTAGTGACGGTTGTTGGGCCTGAACAACTGTCTAACCCTTCCAGCTCCAGCTTGTCAGTTCCCTCCACTGTCACTGGAGACCTCCCAACAGGTCTCCAGGGTGTTCCAAAGGCAACCAGATCACGTCGTCTTAGGAATCAGTCAGCACTTGCCACTGACAGTAGAAACCCAACCAGCCCTCCAACTTCCTCCCAACAGGTTGCTGGAGATAGTCAAATGGGAGAACCGCAAGCAACCACTCTCGAAATTTCTGTAGAAGAGAGGGGTGAAGATAATACTGGGCTACCCCAACCCAGAGTAGAGTCCGTGTCTGCACAATTTGAGTCTGGCCAAATTTCTGACACTTCTTTTATTGCACGAGCTGACGATGTCTTTGGCCAGTCATAGCTGGAGACTGAAGCTCCAAACTCCACGGCCAGTGATGTTATGACTGTGGATAGAGCAGTTTTAACTGAGGCAATTCCAGTGACCTCTATCCCAGGTGAAGTTGCTACAACAACTGCACCGCCAACTGATGAAACCTTCCAGGAAACTAGAGAAGGTCATCAGGAGACTGATCAATCTGATCAACCATCTCTATCATTCATGAATCTGGGCATGGATGTTGATGAGTTCCAGCTAGAGTCTTCAGATTCTGAAGGAACAGCTTCTGATCAAGAGATAGTTGATGCTTCTATACAAGATCAACTCCCTTCATCTCTTGATCCGCCCCCAGATCAAACAATTTCAGTTTCCTCTACAGATACGCTTACTAGAATTCCACAAGAAAGACCTCGATCCCTTATATCTTCACTCTTTGTGCCTAGAAATAGGCACATGCCACCACCGCCGTCGTTGGACACACCTGAGCATTCAGTCCAGAATTAAAAATCTGAAAGGAGCCTCGTCTCCTCCAGTTGAAAAACAAAATATCAAAACCCCTTTGAAACAAAAACAAAAAATTGCTCAATCTAGAGCTAAAAATGAAAAAAAAGGGGAACAAATATCAAGTACCAATCATTTTTACTCCTGCACCTGGAGCTAGTGAACAAGCTCCAGATACAGCATCCAGTTCAACTCCACAGCAATCAACTGAGACTTCTGTAGTGAAGTCCAGTGAACCCATCAAGAAAAGATGGGTTCACAAAAATAACTAATGATTTTTGTGGGTGTGCAGGGGATCGAAAGAAGAATATCTGGTATCTGGACAGTGCTGCTGGCCGGACTATGACCGGATGTAAGCCCCTGCTGAAAGAGTTCACTGTCCAAGATGGAACAGTGACGTTTGGTAATGATCAATCTGGAAAGACTGAAGGATATGGTGTGCTCAATAATGGACAAGTCGAATTCAAAAGAGTTACATTTGTGAATGGTTTGAAATACAACCTGATCAGTGTCAGCCAACTTTGTGATGATGGCTACAGAGTTTTGTTCGATATTGCTCAAGGCACCATATTTAACAAGGATTGGAAAGTGGTGATGGTTGCACCAAGAAGGGAAATGTGTACATCATGGATATGGAACCAGCTCCAAAAGAGCAGTGCTTCTATACCAAGGCTGATGAGGACACCAACTGGCTGTGGCATAAAAGATTATCCCATCTTAATTTCAAAAATATTAACAACATTGTCTGCAGAAGAGAATTAGTTAAAAAGGTGATGTCTGAGATTGCCAAGATACCAGCTCCTCAGGTTGATCTGGCCCCATTAACTGCTGAGATCAATCAGTTGAGAGGTGCTGTAAATTCTCTGAACACCCAACTGTCTTCACATTCGATCCATGTTGATAAACTGGCAACTGAAGTGGAGAATTTGAAAAAGAAAGAGGAGGAAAGGGTAACTGCACTGGATGGTCTCTCTCCAGATAATGTCAAGTTGTTGGAAGAACTGAAGAATAGTAAAGAACAAGTTGCTGGTAATGTTTTGGCTCAGTCTCAAGAGACCAACCACCTTTGGAGGTCATTCCGAATGGGGTGCACGATCTTCAAAGAGTGCAAGGATATGCAGTGTGACAGCCTCTTGACCGATTGCCCAGCAGCAACACAGACTGGGAAGCAATTCGGGCAGGTCTAGATGCTGCCAAGGGGGAAAGAATTGTCCTTGCACCAAGATTGCCAGATGCAGGTACAAGAAATCTGGTGGAAAGGCAAGTAGTTGTTGCTGGTGCTGGTGCTAGTACTGATGCTAGCCAGCAGATTATTGAAGAGTTTGAAGATGATGGTGATAGGGGGAATGTTGATAAGGGCAAAATGATTGCAACTGATGAAGCAGAAGCAACTGGTACTGATGCCAGTGTGCTAGAAACTGGTAATCCTGATAGGCTTCCTCCAGTGTCTGATAGTGATAGCAAAAGACTGGCAAGAATTGGTGATGGTATAAAAGAAAGAAAGAAACAAAAGCAAGCTAACCAATTGGTTGCCAGAGGACAACTGGAGAGAATGAAGATACTTGATGCTAGTGATGCCAATCTGTTAGGCATCCCACTGGAGCAGTACTTGAAAGTTAAAACTGATCAAAGGATAATTGGTATGTTGAATGAAATGCTTGATATTGAGCTGGACAAACATTATCCTGATGATGAGGCTGAATATGATGCCAAGAACATTGCTGTATCAGTGGAGAAGGCCAGAGAAATTAGGGCCAGTGGAATTCAAAGGAGAATGGAAAATGTCAAGAAAGTGGTCAGAAGAGTACTGAATCCACCCAAGTCCAAAGGAAAATTAAAACCACTGCCAAGAGATGCAGACTTGAGGACTTGGGTGCAACCAAATGAGCCCACAACTGAAGATATCTGAGCTGCAGTGCAAAAACTGAGCACTAGCCAGATCCAACTGGCTAATGAATCTGAAGCACGTGCATACTTGACTGAAGTAATGCAGCGTCGATATAAACCAGGCAAGATCATTGATGTCAAAGTATCGATCTAGCCTGGAACTCAATACTTTACAGTTAGGGTTCAGTACTTCAATGGACCAATGTGCTCATCCAGACATCCATAGGTATGGCCATTCTTAGCATGTGGAGATGCTGAATGTGTTGGAGGCTAGGCAACAGAAAAACAAGTTGGAAAGGGGTTGGATTTATGTTCTCCAGCAACTGATCAAGTTCAAAGAAAGTGTTGAAGAAAAACTGAACTTTGATCCTGAAGACAAACTGCCCATTTCTTCAGCTGCCAAGAAAAGGAAAACTGGCGAACGGCATCTGTATAAGTTTTCCTTCCAGTTATCATCTTGTAATTTTTTTACATTCTTGTAACTTGTATAAATTTCATTTCCCTGTATAAATGAAGTTACCAGATTGTAACAACAGGATAGATAACAGATTAAATCGAACAAACTTAAAAGAAATATCCAAGGCATTTAATGATCTATAAAAATGCCTTGGAAAATTTAGATAGATTTAGTCAAGCAAGTTTTTCCAGTTCATACTTGTATAGATACAAGAACTAAAAGACTTGGCAATATTTCAGGACAATTAGGGGGAATTTGTTAGGACCAGTTTCACTGAAACTGGCCAGTCTCCAGTTGCATCTGGAGACCTGAAGAAATTGTCCAGAAATATATTGAAGTCCAGTTGCAACGTACAGTTAACGCAACTGAAGACTTCCTCCAGTTGAGATCTGACCAGATAAGAAGACATTCCAATTGAAGTCAAAGACAACAAATGGAAGATAGAGAATGACAATGGCAGCGAAGCCCAGTTGACATTCTATTCAGATAGAAACTGGAGAATATCAGTTTAAAGCCTTTACAAAGCTTTACACTGATTACGAGGAAGACCTTTATGCTTTATGCTATTAACCGGACAATAACAATTGTCTATGTTTAAAGTACAAAAGTACATAAAGCAGGTTGAATAAAGTGACTTTATGTCATACTTTATACAACATTTAATTGGAAGTCGTATTGCTTCCTTAAATGCTCTCAACCATATCTGTACGATAAAGTTGAAATGCCAATGACAACTTTATCTATAAATAGAGGTCTTTGCACAACCAAGAAATAACTTTGCATATTCAAACCTGCAATATTCTTGGTGAACTTGTGCAATATTCTCTCAATCGTAAAAAGGAACATTTCACAACTTTAAGTGTTTCGATTGTTGAAGAGAATTTCCAAGTATTAGATCATTGTACTTCATAGGTTGTTAAGATATTTACATATTTGTATTATCTTGGTTCCGCAACAACCTTGTAATTTATTTAACGATAATAAATAAATTACACTTGAAAAATTACATATCGATCTCACCAAATTTACTTTACAAGTATTTATTTATTGCATTGTCTTTACTTATTACACTTTGTCACCTTAATAAGTAATCTAACCATTAACCTGGTATATACATACTGCAACTGGTCGTCTCCAGATCAGTGTGTATATTGCAAAGTAACCTCACCATCGACATAGAGGTGTCTTCAGGTAGTACCATTGATGTGTGAAATCGAGTTTAAAAATTAAAA